>BQKZ01003933.1:4856-39401 GCA_036244855.1 Temnopleurus reevesii
AAAAATCACCCAAAATAGCTTGTTACCGCAATAAGTTCAGAACTGCTGTACAGATTTTGACCAAACTTGGCTCAAGTATGTATCAGCATGTGAGGATGAACTGATTAGATTTTGGGTTCAATGGGTCAAAGGTCAAAGGTCACAGGGCCAAAAACCTGTTAAAAATTACCCCAAATAGCTTGTTACTGCAATAAGTGCAGAACTGATTTACAGATTTTGACCAAACTTGGCTCAAATATGTATAGCATGTGAGGATGAATTGAATAGATTTTGGGTTCAGTGGGTCAAAGGTCACTGGGCAGAAAGCTTGTACAAAGTCAACCAATATAGATCACTTATAGCAGAAAAATTGAACCAATTTCTTTCAAACTTACACTGCGTAGCTCATTTATGTTTAAGCATGTGAGGAATTCGAAGCACTGGTGAGATTTTTGGTTCATGGGGTTCATGGCAGTGCCCAAAATTTGTAAAATGTTTTTGATTTCTGATGGCATGGAACAAGCCGTACATTCTACATATCTTTCTGATTGCGTGATGGCGGAGGCATAAATTTTGACCGTGCGCGGTCGAGGATTCATCTAGTTAAAACATGTAATGGTCACTTACAATTGAGTTAATATCTGGGACCATGTAGGGGCCTACATAGGGTCAAGAAAGTTTTGCACAATATCTGATCACTAGTTGTATCGCTAAATTTCTAGATCTATGAAGAAAGATTCAGACTGTCTCCAATATCATTTATTTATTTTCATCAAATTTATCATTCTTAATACACCCCATGTTTTATTCATCGTCAAGGAATCGGCTTTAAATTCAGTCTGATTAATATATTGCATGACTTAGTCGTGTATTAGTCGTGTATGAAGAATAAGTTATTTCAACATACTTTCTTTTCTTTGTCTTTTACAGATCAATGTAGACACTGAAGGTAAGTGAATATAAAATCATATGAATTTATTAAATTTGATGGGTTTCTATGCAAAAGAAAAACACAAACATCATAGCCCCAAATTAAACATTTTTTCTATGATAAAATGAACCAACATGATAAGATAATTGTGTTAACGACAAAGAAATATCATATAAAAGTGATGGTACATTTCTATCAAAACAAATTTCCACTACTAAATTATTTTTTATCAATGAGTTTGCAGGCTTATTACAGCAATACTTCTACTTCATAAGATGAATAAGAAAACAAAATTTGTCAGACTTTGTAAATATTGTAAATAGTATATATTCAAGCGGGTTCTTAGTTCAAATCATGTTTTGTTAGCAAGAAATACAACCAACTGATGTGCGACAATACTCCTTGGAGGTCTTATGCACACTACAGGAAGAAGAAGAAGAAGAAGAAGAAAATTAATTATGTTACTCTAAAAGTTTTGCAGTTGAAAGACATTCAGTGCTTTGCGCGAATAATGTGGTATCCGGTACATAAACTGGAAGACCTACTGTTTACATACTGTACAATGGGCTCTCAGCTGAAGAATCCGCACATTACCAGTAGTTTTTCTTGGGGAGGGGTTGTGAATGTAGTTGTGATGCTTAATAATCAAGATACAGGTAAAGGAGAACACAATCTAAATCCTTCATGTAGACACATTTTTGTTCATTGAGAACTGTCACATTAACCTTTTCAAGAAATTTGTGTTTTGGTTCAATAACGTAGTGCTCTAAAAATATACCAGATGCATGAGCAGAAAGAGAAAAAAGTTCTATGTACACTAAATCTGACCATTTCACCAATGTCACCATTTGTTGCTGGATGCAAAGAATTTTTGAAATGAAAAAATCACTAAAAAATGGTCATAAACCCTTAAATTGGCAACCAAGACATCATTTGAAAATCACTATGTATCGTGCAAATTTGTAAAACTTGTAACTTTTGAACACACTCTTTGACGAAGAAGATTCAATATATTGTAATATAACAATCAGTGTGAACTGTCTAAAAAAGGAAATTAACATTTTAGTGTTTTAGGAAAGGAATAGTGATTGACTTTGTTGTAAAATATTCCTGTCCTGAAAGGGTTAAGGATTAAAAAACTTCTGAACTATTTAGACATGTATATGTACTTGATTCATCATCCTTACAGAGGAGTATGCCCAGGCGAAACAGCTGGCCCGCCGATGTCACAATGTACTCCGTCTCCGAGTCTACCCAAAAGAGCAAAGCATGGAAGTAGATACATGTACCCCTCCAGCACCAAACACTAGCCCCCAAGAGGTACGTAAGCCAAGATCACGGTACAAACTATTTTCGAAAAATTGAGTTGGACCGCAAATTCAATGGTTCCTTGTAATGCTATTCAAATCGGAACCGGCTTGCGATTGTTGTGTCCGCACGGTTGAATACACGGCGTACGGTTCTATTGTCTGTGGCTCACTTAACTTTTCGGAAATAGTTTATATCGTGTTCAAGGCTGAAATTTAGAGGCCAAAATTATTAATAGAGGAGTCTCTTCCCATAATAATTTTGTAACAGGAGCAGAAAACTTTGGTGAACCAAATTAGAAAAGTAGGAAGAAAATCGGACAAGTAATACAAAAAGTTATGGATTTTATCGAATTGAGAAAAATGGGAAAATCAATGAAATGTTTTTGACATGTTACCAATTTGATGATGGCATGGGTGCACTACTAACTATCATTTTGATTATATCTATTATGCAAAATTAATCATTTCTACAGAAAATTTGTAATGATAGAAAGATGGAAATAGGGTATCTACTACATATCCTATTGTTATGGTTTTTAGGAAATCATATTTTTGGGGAAAAAGTAAAATTTTATAACATTGATGTCAATATAATGAACGGTCAATAGGCGGGTTTACTAATAGATGCAAATTTTATGCATACCTTTAACTCAAAGGTTGTTCTTGACAACCTTAAAGCTTGCCCAAGGCTTGCCCGACATAACAACAAGTAATGTATGCAAACTGGATTCCAAGTATTGTAGTCTTATTGTTATCAAACAGTTTACGGAATACCACATAACTACATTCAGTGGCAATAAAAGCACATAAATTTGAATATATAAGTAAACCCGCCTATTTTGCACTTAAGATGTCATCAGTTGCCAGTTTGTCAAAATATTCAAACATTCATCAATCTCCTATTAGTGGTACAATTTTTTTCAATTTTTTTTTCAATTTTATTTTTTTTTCTGCTCCTGGTGAACAATTATTATTTTGGGTAGACTTTTCTTTTAAGTGAATAAGTTAAATAGATAATGTCAGAATGTACTCTACATCTGAGTCTACTCACGAGAGCAAAGAATGGAAATACAGTGTAGGTACCCCTCCAGAACAAAATGGTAGCCCCCAGCTAGTCCGCTAGAACAGACCCTTGGGTTTCGTTGTGCGCATACACAGAGAGTGATACAGGGTATGCAGTGTTTGTCTGCAGACTGAGGATAGAGCAATGCTGTATGTGTGTAATGTAGTCACACAACGCATACCCTGTATCATGCTCTGCGCACGCACACGCCGAAAGTCTAGGGTTTGTGCTTTCAAACTAGGCCCTAGCAGGTGCATGTGTTACCCTTGGCTGAAGATCAAGTAGATAATTTTGAAGGAAAATGATAGAAGAATATTAATCAATGGGTAATAGATGATCTGAACTACAGCAGAAAAGGCATATGTAGTAACTCAACAAATCTGTGTTGCTAAAAGTATGTTAACATCATGGATGATACGCCCATTTGCACAGAAACTAATTAATGCATTTCTTTCATTTTAACAGTTGTAAGTTATCCCCTGAGAAAGCGAATCATATTTTTAAGTCAGTGTCAGATGTCACTGAAACAGTAGTCTTGCAACGCCCCCTAATGGGAGTCTGTTTGTGAATTCAGACTCAAGTTTGTCAGTTTACTACATTTTCTACCAAGTATGCACATACAGTTAACTTTCAGAACAATTCAATTTTTTTGTAATAGGATTTTTATTAAGGGCCATCAGATTTTCTTCCAGACACATTTACATGTGCAGTCAAACCTGTCTATAGTGGACACCCAAGGGTAACAATAAAAATTGCAACATGAGGACTTTCTAGACAGGTCTTAGCTGTAACACATGTTTTCATCTGGAGGGTATCAATTTAGGTGCCACTGTAGACAGGTGGTCGCTAAGTTAGGTTTGACTGTTCTCTTATGAAGAAGCAATTTGGATAAAGTGAATCTATGTCTGGGTTTATAGATTATCATTCATTTATGTACATGTATCATATATATTTGTATTTACATAGACAACAGGATCTGGGAACAGAAAGAGAGCTAGACCACAACCGCCACCGGAACCAGTCGCGCCCTCCCCCAAGCCGGGCCCCACCCTCCCTTGCACCCCTCCCATACCAGTGCCACCCCGACCCAAGGATCCCCCTCCCCCTAAGGTCCCACCCCGCCTGAACAGGACCACCTCCCTCCCGGGGGGTTGCAAGAAGCCGCGCAGTGTGAGCGGGGATGTGATGAAGGCAGTGGAGGAACTCAAGCAGCTCAACGCCTCTGCGATCCAGACCGATGGCTCTGATAAAAAGAAAGAGGTGATAAATCCAGATCTTTGTTTAAGGGGAACCTCACCCAGACATTGATGTGCTCTTAGTGGATGGAGAAAAATTTGAGCAAAATCTGATAATCCATTCAAAAGTTATACATTTTCAAAGTTTGCACTAAATTCCATATTGTACTGAAAGAGTTAAAATCTCTTCATATTCAATCAAATATGCAGGACAGGATGTCAAATATAAATGGTATTATTTCAATAGAGAAACTTCTTTGAAAATATTACAACACTCTAGGGTTATGGGCTCAACATGCAGGAAGACAAAGAATTGGTCTGTGCCAGAATAATCTTGCTTTGATTAAAATCAGAGAAATCAGACAAAAAGATTTTAAAAAAAAGTTTAAAGTAAATCCGACAAGAAATAAGAAAGCTAGGAATATTTCAATGTATGTGATTCAACAGTGGGTATTATAGATTACTTGACTTCAAATGTCGTAACACATGACATGTAGTCACATGTCATGACGTAGTTCATGCACTTCCTGTCAACTTATTGTTTTTAAGAAACCGTTTTAATCCATAAATTGATTAATTTTTTAAAAGAATCTTTATAAGGTTTAATCAATAAATGTATCTATATCCATCTATCTACAAAAACTTTTCTGTCGGTGTTACGCATTGAAAAGTGGGGATTTTTAAAATATTTTCAAAAGCTGCTTGCAGAGAAGTGCATGAACTACCGTCATATCACGTGACACAACGTTGCCAATTTGCAAGACAAACAACTGTTGAGTCAATGTCGAAATACTCATAAATTTGTTGTTGATGGTTTAATTTGCTTCAAATTTTTTTTGATCCGTTAGTATAATTTTTCTGCTTTTAATTAGTACCAGATTTTTCTCGGGCACACCCAGTCTTGAAAAGTCCATGATCCAAGTCCTGATGCAAATTTACCGGTATTTATTGTGCAATTTCATTTGAAATAGATATTGTCATGTACAGTAGGAAATTTCAAAGTCAAAGGTCAAAAGAAAAAGAGTTCATGTGCATGACTGAAGATGGGTATTTTTTTTTTGTGTTACATGATATGTTGTATTTTCTTTTCATTTTTTTTTCTCCCGACAGCTTATTGACGAGATTGTGAAAGGTGTTCTTACTGGTCTAGGTAGTGGGTCCCCGGACAAGACCAGGCCTTTCTCTTGGGAACCTGCTCAAAGACTTGCTGGGCCCAGGACCCCACTGTCCCCAGTCCCTCAGACCGGTGAACCAGGACCAAAGCCCAGGAGTAGTGACCCAGGTAACAACCGTTATAAGGCCCCCAAAGGGAATATTGTTTGGTTGCTTTCCACCAGCCATCCTTCTGGAAATGCCCCAACTTTATATTTAATTATTTTTTAACTTGTCATTTACACAGAAAGAAAATCAAAGGAGGTGATCTATTGATATGTAAATTATAGCTTGAAACCTAATTTTCAAAGTTAGTTGGCCTTTTTTCCCATCTATATAATCAGCATAAAATGTATTAAAAATGTATATTTCTAAAGTTGAAATAGTAAGAAATGACAAACGTTTTCCAACCAACTGACCATATTTGTCAGAGACTGCATTCTTTTGCTACAAAGAATTTTTTTCGTTGTCTACATGAAAGTCTCTACTTTTTTTAACAAAGTAGGATAAACAAAACAGTGATTTGAAGCTCAAAATCTGTTTAAGTCTACTATTTTAATAATTGTGTTGCAGTAAATGAAAATGTTTTAACCCAATCAACAAATTTAGATCAAATTAGCAAGAGTATATCCCAATTCATAGTATGAAGCATTGGAATGGTTAAGAAATGAAAAGCTTTTCTTTAAAGTAATAAAACAAATGTTTTACTCATAAAGAACAATAATAGGGCAAGAGTATATCCCAAGTAATACAGCAGTACAAATAGTAAGAAATTATAAGCTCTTCTTTCGAGTTGATGCAAAGTCGAGATTGAATGGAGAAGAAGATGATGATATTAGGAGAATTTCACATTATTTTTATGTTTTCATCACTTTGCTTTCAGCCGATTATGACATCATATGTGACCATTGCAACACTTCGATATTTAGTCCCCGTATCAGATACAAGTGCTGGTGAGTATTCCCTCTTTCACTCATTCATAATTTCTCTCACCCTCTGTCCACCAATTCTTGCAACCGACAATACCTGATATTAAACGATATCTCACGATATGTCGATATTGATCCGTTACAGTTGACTAGGGGACTTCCGGTCTGGGAAGCTAATACACGTGCCATGGCTATCCTTTTGGATAATCGCTTATCCTTATTTTAGCACTATCAACGGTACTTAGTACTGTATAAAAGAAACAAACCTTGGTGTAATGAAATTTAATATCAGGAAATATTTAACATGAAGTGCAAAACAAACATGATTTTTTGATCTAGAACCTTCGCGAAAATGTAAACACATGCAAATATACGTAACCGGAAGAAGGTAAGTCAACTTATATGATGTCATTCTAGTTAAAACTGCATAGCGCCATCTGCGATTCTTAAGTTGAGTGTATGGTCAGTTGCAAGAATTACGAAACTATAAATGTGGTCTTCGACATGAAGAGATTTGATTAATTGTATCTATTTGTACAGATTCTTCCATAGAGTCAGATCAATATGTATTGTAAGTTTGCTTGAATCTATAATGTACAGACTGTTTGGTTGTAAAAAAAATGACTATTTTCCAATTCATATATAAATATTCAAAGTACCTTTCATTCACAATTTATCATTAATAGCTGTTGTTTTTGGTTGTTTGTTGTTGTTGTTGTTATAGCCAGGGTAATAATATGGTAGCTAGTATCAAGCGCAGTAGAGTGCAAGCATATAGTGATTGCGCCCTATAAGTGGACATATCAATATATTATTATTATTTTTGTAGATTTGTGGTCTAAAATTTATTTTTGTACCATTATTGAGCATCCTAAGATACACCGTTATGATAGCAACAGATCATGTCCCCAGTATAAAATTATAAATTTATTATAAATAAAAATTCCTTTAGATTGATTGGTTATAATAATGTTGGGCTTGTAAGGCCAATTGCTTTAAGAATTTATGAAGATGATTTATATGCACAGTCAAACCTGCTTTAGCAACCACTTTGACAGAAAGACCACCTTATAAAGACCACCTTACGTAATTCCCTTGGAGCAATTTACATGTAAAGAAACCTGTCTAGAGAGACCATTCTCTCTTAGGCTCCAGATTCCTTCTTCCTTGAATGGTCTTTATAGACAGGTTTAACTTCATGCCCAAGGGGATATTGCTATCTTAACTTCCATATCTCCTTCAGCCACTGTATGGATTACGATCTGTGCGAGGAGTGTGAAGCCCTACCGAACGTTCACGATGTCAACCACGTGTTCCTAAAGCTGAAACGAGAAGCGACCATCCTAAACGGACGTACATCGCCCATCTTCAAGCATCCCATCTATACAGATGATAGCACACCGGCGTGGGAGTACAAGTAAGTGAATAATAGTAATGATAAAAACAACAACAACAAAGGCAATGACTACGGCGATAAAAATTAAAAGAAGAAAAATAATAATAATTCTTGAATTTATATAGATCAGATATAGATCATATAAAAAAAATCTCATGTTCCAAGAATGAAACAACATTTTTTTCCTAGTAAACACTTCACAATAGAACAGTGAAATGTTTTATCAAAGGTCTGATAACTGTCCGCTAGACATTTATCCACATTGTGTTGCACTGTACCCAGGTGTGATTAGGAATGCAGATTGAAGTGATGGCTTAGTAGTTAAAGTGCCCAGGTTGAATGCTGCCATGGGAGTGCTCAATGTGGTTCAGACTCTCGCCTTTCAACCAGAGGGTTGTATGTTTGAATCCCAACCATTTTTTTCCCTACGTAAGAAATTCATCCACATTATACTGCACTCAACCCAGGTGAGGTGAATGGGTACCTGGTAGGAATATTTATTCCTTGAAATGCCATGTGCGCTGGTGTACGCCGGGCTAAAGCCAGCCTAATAATAATGCAAAGTGCCTTGAGCACTCGGCATAGTGGATATGTGCGCTATATAAATTGCATCTATTATTATTATTAATATAATAAATCTACGTATGTATTCACCCTGCAAATTGCCAAAGATGCTTTTTTTATTTTAATTACCGCAGCTTTAGCCTAGGATGTAAGCATTTCAAGCACTAGATATTCCTGTGATGTTTTCATTCACCTCACCTAGGTTGAGTTCAGTCCGATGTAGATGAATTTCTTACGTAGGGAAAATAACTCCCTGACTGAGGTTGAATAATGATGATAATAACTACCCCTGTAAGGCAGTAGCACACCAAACACGGCACAGCATCACGACGCTGTTTTTATATGATATCTCCCATGTGATTGGCCAATTGCTAAACATCCTTTGCACGGAGGAGCGCGCTGGCTAATAACAACCAAGATACTGTGTAAATGCTGTGCCGTTATGCTGTGCCATGTTGGATGTCTTAGGGCCTTCATGCCCAAAGCATATCAGCTGAATAGGTGATCAAGACACTTTTTTAAAAATGTTCTGGTTAAAAAAATTGCGTTTTTACCAGTCACTTTTTGTAAGTCTTGATTATATTTTGCTTCCTCCTTGCTTAGAATCATGAAGCTTGAAGAGAAGATGGCGCGTAAAGCGGCCCGCGCAGAACTGAAGCGCAGGTACCGCGAGGAGAAGCGCCGCGTGAAGGTCGGGGGCCACGACCAAGTCTCACCAACCAAGAAGGAGAGGATCGAGCAGCTGGCTGAGAAGCAGGCGGAACAGATCATCACCGCGGCAAGCGTTGTTGCCACGCCGACAACGTCTGCCACTCCGAAGACAACACCATCTAATGCTGCAACATCGGAAACAACTCCTCTGCTCAAACAGTAAGTATTGAATTATTGAATTAAATATTTATTTCCATTTTCACAGACATAATCAATGCAAAATAACATGACAAATAGTAAACTCAAAGGAGGCGAGTACCCTTAAATCATAGCTTGTGTTTCGATCACCTCAACAACAAATAAATTTAAACGAAATTATCTATTCAACAAAGAGTAAAGAAAATAGATTAGTATGTATTATCACTTGAAGAGGACAAAAACAAATTAAACAATAAACAAAATGGTGTAAGTAAACGTGACAAGCAATATCATCTGTGTTCCTCTCTCTCGCTATTCCTTCTCGCTTTATGAAGGGTGCTGCGTCTAGAAATAATGGATTCAGAGCCCAGCAATGCCATTATTCGTCCCACCTATCTCGTCATACAAGACCTTTTCACTGAGATTAAAGTGGGGCTTGAATGACCAAAATAGTTGCCAAATGCTATAGATGATCATCATTAACCCTCTGGGTGCAGGCCAGTGCTCTGCTTGCATCCTCCCAATGACAAGCACAAGTTGCTGATAATGGGAAAGTTGGTATCATCCTCTACTTCGAAGTCTGATGAAATCTTATGTCGATATTCTTATACATGTAGCTTTTCAGTGCATCTGTCAGAAAGGCCTGACTTCCCTCATTCTGATAGATCAAGTTTTATCCTTGAAAATATTGGATAAGATTCAGTTTTTCAGAGATGAGAAACAAAGTTTTCTGACCATTTCTGAGCACTTTCTACTTTTGGCTTCTGTAGAAGCCTACCATCCAAAAGGTTAGAGTCAAGTAAGGTGTTTATGATGCTCAATAATGAGGGAGGGCTTATTCATCTTCTTCAGTGATGTTTCTAAGGATATCTCTTTTTATTGGAAGAATTATTTATCAGCTCTGTTCTCACTGCCTGTATTTCTATCGTCCATACAGTGCAAAGTTTGATGCTGGGTTTGTTAGTGATGGCAACCTACCCGATGAGACACATCTGCAACCCCTGACCAAGTTTGTCAAAAGCTGGATCATGATCAACAATGGCAATGTGAAGTGGAACTCGGATACTAAGGTGAGTTATCATTCCATGTAAAAAGCATGCTTGAATTTTCATTAGTTGACTCTTTATGGTTATTTCTTGAGTTTCATGAAATTCCTTCAAGTGTAAGAATACAGATAATGAAGCAGTAAGAACATGTTTCAATCCATCATGATATTTATTCCTCAACATCAAGTGGAATTCATGTTTTTAATTCATCTTGGTTGAATTCATGGGATTGTGTTAAAATAAAACAGAACATTAATAGATTTTTATGCCACCTGTCACCATGGAGATGATCAGGAAAAATGTAGTATGCAAAGAACTGTTTGAATGCTTATCAAGATTATTTTAATTTGATAATGAGAAGATGAATTATTACGAATGAAAGAGCAATAAATCATCTGCCTACACATTGGAGGAGATATACTCAAGTTTTATTACATATTCTGGCAGAATTGGGTTATGCATTTTTCAATATACCCTGCATTTCGTATATTGAGAAGCCATAACTATTTTTTCACATGATATATTTTACTCTTTAGTTGAAGTACCTGTGGGGTAACATCAAACTCCTGTCAGCCGATTCCATGGACATCCCGCTGCTCTCCCCGGGCGAAGAAGGCCCGATCTGCGTCGACTTTGAGGCCCCGGCCAAACCGGGCCACTACCAGAGCCACTGGAGGCTTACGCAGAAGGGGGAGCAGTTCGGCCACCGCGTCTGGTGCAATATTATCGTCGACGAGGCCGAGGTGCTCGAGCCGAGGTGCGAGGCTAAGAAGAGCGTTCAGGAGGAGCTCATCCTGCCCAAAGTCAAAGTAAGTTGAATCAAACCCTATTTCCAACAAGATGTTATTATTGGGGGTGGGGGGCATTATGGCCCCTCGTCTAATATCGGCCACCGATTGCGCAATCACGCCGAAATTAGGCATGGATATAGCATGTGATGTTAAGTGCTATATTGCATAATTACACTTCTCAACCAATGAACCAATGAAAATACTCTTTAGTGCCATAGCACACTTCCTCAACGAGAAACCTTCATACAACCACTGGTGTCTGTCATTCCCCAAGGCTTTGTTATGTCACCCACTCCATTCTAGGAGACTAAAATCAATGGCTAAGTTTATTTTCTTCCTGTGTGCCTTTATCTCAACTCTGTGGGAGAAATGAAAAATATAGTTTGAGTTAACCATGAGAATACTCCCCTCAGTGCCACAGTGAACTAATACATACCAGTGAAATTGTACCTTTATTACTACTGGTTTCTGTCATTTCTCTAGGTGTGCTTATATCACCTACTTTGTTCAAGGAGGCAAAAGGCATTTCCAACTTCCCTGTAGAGGAGGAAATGAGACCAGTGCGAAAACACTCATCAGTGCAATAGTTTTCTTTTTGTTTATTTAGATTTATGTTCTGTAACAATAATAATGATAATGATAATAATAAAAAGAATAATAATAAAGCGCAATCACTATATGCATATACTCTACTGCGCTTGATATGTGGTACCATATCATTCCCCTCGCTGTAACTGCGGAGCAAGCCTGTCGGGCGCTCAAGCATTCCAAGGAATACCTGTAAGGTACACATTTTCACCTGGGTTGAGTGCAGCCCAGTGTGGTTGCTGTAAAAAATTAACGTCATTGGTGGGATTCGAACTGCTGACCTTCTAGTTGAATGGCGAGAATCAGAACCATTACACCATGACGCTTCCATAACATATTTCTTCTCCACATTACAGGAGAATAGTGATGTGCAGTCCGAGTCAACCAATGAGAACACCCCATCCAGTGCCGTGGCGCACCTCCAGAGCGACCAATCAGAAGGGGGATCCCCAACCAGGGTGGTGTCGTCATCCGACGTGCTGACCGCCCATGACGTCCTCTCCTTTGAGCTTCTTAGCATCAACGACGACCAGGATGCGGATAAGGAGGTCGCTGGGGTCAACAGCCCTGCTGCCACGGCAACACCAAACAACACTCCCATAGGTAGGTGTTATTAATAGAAAAATTGTATAATTGAGTAACGAGTGCCATTTTTTAGAAAAATATCTTGCCACAAAATTTTAGTTTTGTCTTTTTTGATGTTTTTTCTGTAGAGACCAAGTTACCACTTCTCCGTAGGTCGGTTGGTCTGTTGGCTGTTTAGCCTGTTACAAAAATGTTGATTGATATTGAGAACTTTTTGGGGGGACCTAAGCAGTAGTAGTAGTAGTGGTTTATTTATTTTGAAAAGTTGACACAAGTGATTTGATTTTCTTCCCCACCAGTTGGTCTCACACCCTGCATCTCCCCCATTCCTCTGCTCGACGAGAAGCTTCTGTGCCGTCGTGTGTCAGAGCACAGCGATTTAGAGATAATTCGTCGGGAAGATATCCCAGAGATCTCTAGATTGATCACAGATATCCCAGAAATTATATATCATTCTCCAATCTTAACTTTTATCATTTTCTCTGTCTACTAGTTGGCCTAACTCCCTGCATCTCCCCCATCCCTCTGCTCGACGAGAAGCTTCTATGCCGTCGTGTGTCAGAGCACAGCGATCTAGAGATCATCCGTCGGGAAGATATTCCAGAAATCATTGAGTCTGACGACACAGTAAAGGATGGAGTAGGCTCGGAGATAGCACAGGAGGGGATACCTGTAGCTTCATCCTTCTCTGATAATGAAGGTATACATCTCTTTGATTTTCGAATTAATTTGTCTTTATTGCCTTTCTGAATGAACTCAGATATCCAAGCTATCCGGTGATGTAAAATGCTTTTGCTGAAGTCTGTTACGCTCAAGTCTAGTACCAAAAATAAAATGCAAATGTAAATTAATAATGAATAAGAAAGGTTAATAATCATACGCACAAAGTATTTGCTTCTCCTAATGTTTAAAAAAACCTAAGTAGGTATTCACTCAAAAATGTTTGCGGTTTCACCATGTGGTTTAGGGGGTATCTCTCATGTTCTCTTCACTCAATGTTCTCTCCCTGTTCATGATTTCTTCACCGAGGTCGAGTTGGTTACATCTACTCCGAATGTTGTAATTTTGAAGAAAAAAATATGAGCTTTTGCTCATTTCTTTTCAGGAACATTTCTTGAAGGATAACTCTACACTACATGTTGCAACCGCAAACCTTTTTGAATGTTTACTACGCTGTGCAAGTAGGTATTGTAAGCATAGCTGCCAACTGTTACTAATTTTGGCATCAGATTTTACAAGATAAACGATAATCCTAAGAAAGATTACTCATTTTTGCAACATACGCACCATTCACTTCAATGTATGATATGTGGCGATTACAAATTTGTAATGGCATATTTACTAATTTCTACTTAATCATGTTGGCAGCTATGGATAAGTGAAATCAAGAAAATGAATGTTTGTCAAAATGAATGTTTCGCTTTCTCAATGTGCTAGATGACGATGTGGAGAGTATTATCAGCTCATCTGACAGTGATATGCTGGATGATTATTGCGTGGTGCCGCTACCAGACTGCTTCGATCCATCTAAGCCTTTGGATAAATCACTGATCATGTCTAGGACGTCATTGTCTTCCTCAATGGTAAGTTAACTCGTTACTCGCTGCTGTCAACGCTATTCACACTAGCAGACACGCTTTGGTCTGTGGTCGACAACTTGAGCACACAATAGAAAGAGCACAAATACATTGAATAGATACACACTTGCTTTGTTCTGGTGCATTGATGCGTTCTACACGCACATAAATGTCCATTCATGTTTGTGTACACCTGTGTGTGTATTGTTTGAGAAAAATCTATAGAAAACATTGTGTGCATTAGCACAAGGGTCACATAATGCAGCACTTAAAGAGTTAAAGATGATATTTGATTCTTGTAAAAATAAAAGGTAATGTAGATAGAAAGTGGTTGGAAGTGATCCTATGTTGATGACATATGCTAGATGATATTTCATGAGGAAAGTTTATTTAAACAGTGCAAAAAGTTGACATTATTTGTACTAGAGATACTAGAGGAAAAAAAAACATTTGGTGAAATGTATAATACTTGATTTAAACACACTTGACGAGTCAGCCATCCACCTTGTCGCTATGTGGGTGCTCCCTTGTTTTGACATACAATTGATTTCTTGGAAATGGGCCTATTCATAGGAATGAATACTGAAGCTATTGGGGAAAGTTCTACAGCAGAAACTTGGTATAAAGAGATCTGATATTGCAATAATCCTGTTATAAAGAGATAATAGTTTGGCCCCAGCTCTCTATAAATTGCGCTTAACCCTGCAACAATAAGGTAACTGATATAGCAAGGTATATTTGATGGTCCCAAGTACTTTGTTATGCTAAGTTTCCACTGTATTCACCTTTTGATTATTCTTTTCCTCTATCAGACCTCAAGCATACTGAGACCTAGTGCTGAGAACACGCCACTAGTCAGGCTACCCAGCTACGAGGAGAGTCAGGCCGAGAACGGAGACCAGTCCGGGGCTGCTGCGGCCCCTAAGGTGTCGGCCCCTGTGGTCAAAGATGACAAGGAGCCTCATTTCAGTGCGGTCACTGAGGATGACATTCCTCCGGCAGCGGGCGGAAGAAACAAGACAGAAGATATTGTCCAGATGGAGGAGGTTCCGTCTGTTAAAGCAGCTGATAAAGCGCCCTCTGTTGATGCCATCCTGAGCATCTCGAATCCTGCCCTGGAGACCATGCCCCTCATCCCCCTCCAAGTCGCCACACCGGTTCAGCAGCCGGATGCCACCCCAGCACCGGAAGAGGCTGCCATGCCTGCTTGCTTCCACCCCACCATCCCCACCACCTCCAACCCCATCCCAACACCAGAAGCTGCCACGCCCAGTAACTCGCGCCCTTCCTCCACCCCTAAGCTTACCCCTCCCAGCCAGGAGAGGGTTACACTAGCGCCCATGCCAGAGATCACCCTCCTGGCCAGCCCTGTGGTTGTACCTGCACAGACTGACGAACAGGTCCTCATCAATCCTGAAGGGAGTGTCCTTTATGCACCAAGACAACCGGAGGTGAGTACAATTTGTCAATAAATGTGGAATGATAATGAACACTACCAAAGAATTTACTCCTCTGTTTGAAAGCATCATTTCTTTGGATATATGTGTGGAAAAGAATAATTGAATAAAAAGCTCTGAAACCTACCCTTCACAAAAGAAATATTGTGTATTTATGCATATCAAATGTTACACATCTATTTTTGTAAGCTCTTTTTACCAAGAATTGGATGAATCATGCTTCTCGTGTAGACTGAAAGATAGTCATGTCTGCCAAGGTCAAACTAGTTGAACTCAAATAATTTGTGATTAGTAATTTTTAATTCGTGAAAAAGCCTTTGTGAATTTTTAAAACAAATCATTAAGAACAATCAGATTTGACTTGGGCAGAGTTACCTGTAGAATTTTTTTTTTGAATTCATAATCTTTACACTAAATTTTGCATCTTGACTCTGTGATGTGCTGCACTGGTGGCGATAGGTTCATAATAATCAGATTTTCTGAAATCTTTATTATGAATGAATGTGTAGAACCACCTTTTTGAAGAAATTGTAACATATTTGACTTGTTCTCTTTCGTCAGATTGTGAGAGACACGCAGGTGACCTCCATAGCCGGAACCGGTGCAGAGGGGACCAACCTAGACCTGATAGAGACCACTATTCAACCACAACGGAGTCAGGTGAGTCTTGGAAGCAAGTGGAGGAAGGGGGTGGGGATGAAAATCTGCCGCCCTCCATGGAATCGGAATTAAAAAAATAGTTTTCCCTCTCCCATGGGCCCTGGACCTTCAGTGCTGTGATGCACAAGGTTGTAAGAGCACTATATACATGCCAATACTTATATAATATTGGATGGCAATGAATGGAATAGAGTGCAATATTCCCGGTATTTCATGAAATAAAGCCATCCAATATAATTGTCATTATCTTTACTTACCGGTAGAAGTACCAGAAGGCTGATCTTCCATGACACATAGTTTGTGCAGTTTCAATCGCTGTCTTGTAAATGCACGGTACGGTACGGTACCCTCCAATCCAATTCACTGCAGTTCAACTGAAGTTCAAGCTGTAGTTCAACACTGTAGTTCAACACTGTAGTTCAACACAATTCCACACTGTATTCCACACTGTAGTCAACACTATTCAACGTCTTTTCGGCGTAGAATCTCCTCAAAATCGTCCTCGGTTAACGAAGCAAAAGGAGACCTGAGCGCTGCCATTTTGATCGCGAACAAAATCAAAACAAATTTAGCGCGAAATCGTCGGTCAGTAACACACGCAGAGCCTATGGGATTTCCGTGAGAGTGCTTCGCACACTGCAGAGAGCTCGCAACAGCTGATCACTGCTTTGCGCATGCGTGAAATTGAAGCTGTAAAACATGACATAATATTGCACGCAAATAAAACACAGGAGCCTATGGTGAATTTGTTCTGTCATGCAATACAGTTAATTGTTGCATGACGGGAAATGAAGGGAATACAACATGCGAATTAAATGCACCGCTTAAAACGCTCATATAGATAATAATGCGTATTATTGAATCTCCCAAACAGAAGTTCAGAGGATGCTATGGATTTAGCTTCCTTCCGCCACGCCACGTCCACCGCGGAGATTCCCTTGTTGACCCTCTACAGGTCACAATTGTTGTCCTATCACTTAAAAATTTGGTATGAAGGTGTATTGTTGGTGGAAGACGGTCCCTTTTGATTTTGGTTTGTAATGGAGTAACCGTTTCCATGGTAACGGTGATATAAAGAAATAGTTAAAGATTTTGTTGTGGATGCTCTAAAGGTCACAATTCTTGTCTGATCACGTTCAAATTTATTATGGAGGAGTATTATGGAAAACGGACAGATCCTATAAGTTTTAGTGTGGGGTGGAATCACCGTTGCCATGGTAACCATGATATAAAGAAACAGTTTTCCTAGTGGACGATGGGATAAGGAAATACAGGTGCTCCGCTGCTCCACCCACCATTATTAGGCCAGAATGATACAAAATTGAGATACTATCAAACCTGCCATATCCATAGTTCTGAGGCATATCAATTATCATAACTCTCCTTTCCCTATAGGTGCAAGAGAGTGAGAGGCAGCCAGAGGACCATGATGATGAGTTCCATGATGCTCAAGACACTCCGACGACCCAGCAAGAGAATGTCTACAATGACGTCCAGATTGAAGCCGATCCTGTAGATCTCCTAGGGTAGGTATATTTAGCAATGATTTATCTTTAATTGAGGATCAGAGCTCATCAAGATCATCATCCTCCTTCCCGCTTTTCCTCATCATCATCACCATTTTTATCATGATCCTTATCATCATCATCATAACCATCATCATCTTCTTCATCTTCGTAATCATTGTCATCATTATTGCCATCATCACCATCATTATCATCTTCATCATCTTCATCATCATCATCATCATCATCATCATCATCATTATCCTCTTCATCATCATCATCATCATTATCATCTTCATCATCATCATCATTATCATCTTCATCACCATCATCGTAACCATCAGCATCTTGATCATCATCTTTATCATCATTAACATCATCATCATTCCAAACAATTGCTTAGAAAATTAAGTTTTGTTTTCTGATATTATTCTCATGTTATTGCCCCTTTATCAAGACATCATGCGATATCACTTTGAAGGGCCCAAACATTATGTTTTGAAGGATAAGATTTTTGATCCCTTCAAATTTGGGTATTAGGATTTTTCATGTTAATTTTATGATTTTCTATGCAAACTTCTTTTCTTCCTTCATTTTTTAGCAGTCTCATCCCTCTTTTTCAGTCTGAAAGCTTGGGAGGTTTGCATTTGAGAAAAAAACCCACGATGAGACAAGGTTTGCACATTTTAAAATGGCAGACCTTTTAATTAATAATCAATGAAATTACTTTGATTTGTTACAGGTACACGGCAGCACGTGCAGTCGAAGTTGCGGGAAGTGTGGTCAGACAAGCCTTCGATACAGCAGCCAGCTCAATGAATGCTCTGCTCAGGCCTCAGGTAAGAAAAGCATGTTTTACTCATTATGTCTATTTCATTAGGCAATGATTCAGATAATGAACAGTACTTGTTCTTGGGTTCCCAGCTGAATAAGGAAAACATGGAAAATTTCCTCCACAAATTACTATCTTCCATTCAGGGGAAATAAAGACCTGAAATTTAATGAAGATGCCTTAAAACAGGAAAAAATCAAGAATTGTTATTAGCCCAAGAGTTGATATTAGCTAGTCAGTTACATTTGCTTATTTCACAGTGTGCAATGATTAGTGATTTTTATCTGAAAATTATCTCAAATCAATCTCCTACTTATTAAGGAGAGGAGAGGAAGGCTGAGAGGGGATGATGTGGGAGGCAATTTCATATAAAACACAATTTTGGTTTTTTTTTTCAGACCGTTTGAATGCTGAGTCTTCAGTGGAATCTGATCTGCGTCTTTGAATGTTTTTTGACAGACAAACGGTGCCATATATGTGATGAATCATCATAATAAATAAAAAACAATAAACAATTTAAAACAGAGGATTTCATAATATAACCTGTGTTTCATTGAGAGGAATGTTTCCTGACTCACTATTGCAGGAAGCTTTTTGGGGGTTTCGAGATTTTATACCTGTTTTTTTCCTTCTATTCCATAGCCGATCCCCATGCCTGCCCAATACGAGCCCCCCAGCGCGTCACCCATGGACCAGCTGATAGAGATGGGGTTCGGGAACAGGACCAGGAACCAAGAACTTCTTGAGAAGCACAATGATGATGTCTCAAGATGTGTCCAAGATCTGCTGCAAGCCGAGGACAATGAGTGGTCCAACAATAGGCACTAGGTCCTAGAACTTATGCCCTAGTACTGATGATTGGTCCTGAAACTGTTACTAAAAACATGATTTACTGATATTTTAAAGCAATTTGTTTTCCAGCAATGTCCACATCTTCTAGAAGTGGTCATGGAAGTGTCAACGAAACCATGATCTACTGGACTTACAAGACAATTAGTGGTTTAACAATAGGCATTTTGTTTTAGAACTTGTCATGTAACTGAATCAAATCATGATCTACTGAACTACAGCTCAACAAGTGGTCTAACAATAGCGACCAGGTCTTAGAACTTGTCCTGGAACTGTCAACAAAGCCAAGATCTACCACAGTCAGATGATGAGTGATCTAACCTTAGGTACTAGGTCCAGAGTTTCATAATCAGTCTTGGAACTGTCAGCAAAACAGCGATCTACAGAAGTAACACAATTAGTGGACAAACGATTTGTAAACCCAAGTCCAAACCCAAGTCCAAGTACTTGTTCCCTTGGGGTGATAGTTGGTACAGGAACTGCCACAAAGAGCTACTCAAAAACTTGGCATGTGAAGACCATAATAGTCTATCAAATAGAAATTGTAGCATTGTAACTGTCTTTAAAAGTCGGTCAGTTGACTGCTATTGTCAATTTATAGTATTAGATGTACCAAACAAAGATCACTTGTCATTTTAATCAGATAGTAAATATACTGTAAAGATTTTGAAATGTGCTGCTTTTGTGATTTACTTGTTTATGAACCAATTTGTTCATCCCATCTTCTAGTTATTTGATGAAAGTTTATTTTTATTGTTAACTTTTGTCAAAGAAAGTACAATGAATGTTCATAGAGTGACCATGCATGGAGCGAGGAAGAAAATATTTCTTTGTTTTTCCTCATTCTCCCTTGTTGATGCGGCACCCCCACTTTTTTCAGAAAATGCATGTAAACATATGGGAGTGTTAAGAAATTTTTTAATATAGCGCCACCCCCCCCNATCACTTGTCATTTTAATCAGATAGTAAATATACTGTAAAGATTTTGGAATGTGCTGCTTTTGTCATTTAATTGTTTATGAACCAATTTGTTCATCTCACCTACTAGCTTAGTTTATTTTTATTGTTAACTTTTGTCAAAGGAAGTACAATGAACATTAGTATATGGAATGACTGTGCATGAAGCAAGGGTGAAAATGTTTATTTGTTTTCCTCATTTTTCCTTGTTGATGCTGCACCCCCTAATTTTTGTTCAGAAAATGTATGTAAACTAATGGAAATGTTTGGAAATTTTTTAACTCAAACCCTCCCCCTCCAGCTCCGCTTCATCCCCAACTTTTCAAATATTAATATGTCTCAATATCTGTGCCAGTCAGTCAACTTTTGATCTTGGTCCAATTTATATACCCAGCTAAGGTTTGACAAAGTCTATTGATAGCAAAGTTTCATTTAATAACACTGCATTATCAGTATATATGCATGTCTTAACTGTTGTCAAATACCATATATGACAGAAATGTATGATATCAATAGATATGAATTGAGATTTGTATATGTTTATTCTTATTTAAGTACTTTGTTGGTACATATGTATCTCTATAACGTTATTTTTCTTTGTATTATTGTGTAATAATTATGAATATGTTTTAAAATAATGCCTACTTTGAGCATGATTGTTGATGATATTGATGTAATAATCTTATTGAACATTGTAAATAAGAAAAAGTAGATGTTATATTAATTGATATAGATGCTACTCTATGCTTTTATTTGAAAAATTAAAAAAAAAATAAGTTATTTCATAGATGTTTATTCTATTAGTAATGATTACAAAAAAGGGAGAAATTTGAAAAAGTGTTATCATTATACATGGACCTGTGCATTTTTGTTTGTCTTTTACCCAGTTGTATATAACTACAACATAACTTTGTTGTGAATGGTGATTTCCATGGTGACACAATTATTACACAATTGTAATCAGAGTTCAGGCTGTACCTGATATCAAATAATCATATTGCCAAGTACTATACAAATATGAAACAGAACATTCATAATCCTACAAACCCTTATTAGCAGCATGAAAATCATAGATGTGCATTGTAAATGATGAAAAAGTAAACGCAAGTTTTTGCATGTCAGTATCCATATTTTAAATTTCCTTGATTAAAAATACAAATTGTACTTAAAAATATAGCTGGAATAGTGCCAATTTAAACAATGAATCACCTTTAGGCTTTATATTTCACTCTTATGTGTTATAATTTTATGTGGCACTAAAAATGTGTTGTCGAACTTCATAATTCATGGTTTGGATCGATTCCGAGTGAAGTAATTGTTTCCATTGTTAATGGTAAATTTCTTTTATTTTAAAAATGTTTTAAAGTGATGATCTTGGGCTTAATTGTTCCAACAAGGATGAAACTGTTTGAAACATTTGCCTGTGAGAGGATGTTGCTTGTTCATTGCAATTAAGACACTAGAAGGCAATTTGACTCTATTTTATTACCCATTTTCAATACATGTTGTTCTTCTTTTTACTGTGATTTTTCTTGGATCATCTTATATTTAATAATTCAGAAATTTTTGAAATGGTAAGGAGATTGCTCTGTATGCAAACTGTACTTTCAATTGGAATTTGGAATATTTGGGCCTATTTGCTAGGAATTTTTTTCTTGATAGGTTGGCTAACTAATTCCAACTTACTGATTGGTGGGAGTGTACTACAAACAATGATGTACTGGTTCAATGTTAACATTTTTTTCCTAGAATTTCTCAAAAATTTGCTTTTACGACATTATCTTGCATATTTTGAAACATATTTTATTAAAATGTTTTTTTTTAATGTTATATTAATTCAAGTGGTTTAATGATAAATTAAAATCAGAATCAATGTTTTCTGTGACAGATCAATTGAACTCTTTCTTCATCAGTCCCAACAGTTCATGCAACCCATACTAGTGGGCACATCCAGTACCAACCTCTGCGATCAACCAATTCAATATTTAATTAAAAGATTTTTCATGCTATTTTTTCAAAGCTACTTCTGGATCTGAATATTAATATCCAATCAAAAGTTCATTTCATAAAGAATAATGTAGTTTTCCATTGTCGGGCAACTATGCAGGGCTTTCGGTATCTTCGTCGAATGTACGCTGCATAATTGCTGTACAACTGTTTGTGGGGTTATTCCATATATGAGAACACTGCTAAAAATGTATTTGTTTTAAGTTATTCAGAGTTTTGACTTATTGATTCAATGGCAGCTAATGTTTCAAATATTCTATCATGTATTTTAGATGTGTAATTTAAGAAGAGTGAGATCACTTAGGCCCCCAAAAAATTGTTTGGATGCCCATCCAATGCCATTTTTTTGAAAAAGCGTTGGTCTGTGAGAAATGTTTTCTAATTTTTTTAAATTGCGAACACCATATAAACAATTCACAAGGAAAATAGGGTATAAAAGGGTATGAACAGCCAAAGAGCATTCGAAAATATCTTTTTAGTTCATATTTTGCATGTTTATTGATAATTCTATTGTGATTTGACAATTTTCAATAATGTAAAGAAGCCCAGGCCTGTAATATAAAGTGATACAACTAATTTTGCAATTAATTGTATCACTTTGGTACACATTTTTGCCATAGACTTGCAACTAATATTTATCGTAAGTTTAATTGCATCTTTTTATGTTACAGGCTCATTTTTAGAGGGTAAGTCAGCGGAGGGCATCCAAACAAAAATTGTTTTCGCCTGAAGTGAGTGTGCATGAAAAATTGTTATACTTTAATTGATGATGGATAAGTGTGGAGTAATGTCATCTTGAAAGATGATATTCTGAGGAATGCGAAGATATGGCGGAAGGAAGATAGATATGGAAATAAAAATATATATATTAAGATAGTGTGAATCTGAATGTGTTGTTTATTTAGGTGTTTTCACTGTATTGTAGGGTAAGGGTCGTATAAAACGATTTTTTGTTAAAGTGAGAGGTACAAGGTTGATGAGAAGAGGAGGGGAGAGCGAGAGAGAGAGAGAGAAAGAGAGAGATAGATAGCGGGAGAGAGAGAGAGAGAGAGGGGGGGGGGGGAGAGAAGGGAGGAGGTAATTAAACAAATACAAGCACAGTGTAAGTGGGGAAGAGAAATGGAGGGACTGAGGCCCCTTCGGTATCCCCTCCCGATCGCAATTAATATACACTTTTCTTTTTATATAAAGACATCTTCCAAAATGCATTGATAGGAGAACTCCGTATTGACTCCTGACAAAAGCTAATGATGGCGATGATGATGGCAACAGCAAAGAAGAAAATGATGATGGTGGTGGTGATGATGGCTGTGGTGTATGATATGACGACGATCATGATATTGATGACCGATGGGTGGTGAGGAGGAGGAGGGGGGGAGGAGGAGGAGGAGGAAGAGGAGGAGGAGGAGGAGGAGGAGGAGGAGGAGGAGGAGGAGGAGGAAGAAGAGGAGGAGGAGGAGGAGGAGGACGAGGGAGAGGAGGAGGAGGAAGAGGAGGACGAGAAGGAGAAGGAGGAGGAAGGGATATCTCATACAGCTTAATTATTGGCTCAGCGCACCCGCTGGATATAGGGCTCATGAATATTCATCTCATATCGTAGCCGTCAGCTAGATCTCAAGTCTCAAGATAATACCCCAACCATTTCTCATATGTTATCGTATAATTCTGAAAATTCCAATTTAAGGACTTTGAATGGACCTTCTAAGGATTTACAAGAATTTCACATGAGGTATGTTAATATTCTTATTAAAAAAGGGTGAATTTTGAGCCACTTTTGTTCCGAGGATTTCCACAATAGCCCCATATATTTATATTTGTGCTGTAGTGTTACTTAAATTCTTCTCTTTTTTTTTTTTTTTTTTAATTTTGCCTGGTTTTCCTGTAGTTTGGCTTATATTATTTTATCAGAGTAATTATTCATATTAAATATTTAGTCATGCCATTATCGGGTATTCTCTTGAAGTAAGCCACCGCTCCATAGACTTGCATTCATTTAGTAAACGGCTTGGGACGATCATTGATCTCATTTATAAAGTATGGTCACAGAAAAAAATACATGAGACGGACCAGAGGCAGAGAGGTGGTTTATTTCATGATTTGATTATCGTCGTTCTTGTTACCGATCTAGGCTAGCTCCAGTCCTTACATAGTTCGATTATATCCAACTTTCAACCAGGATTCATGAATATTAACGTTTTAAATCTGGTATTTTACATTTTACGTTAGTCAGCTAACAATGTAAATATAAATGTAAATGTCAGTTTGATAAAAGAGAATGATAACATAAAGTGTAAAATGTCAAATGAAGCCCGAATAGGAAGCTAGATGGCATCGAGCTAGTCCTTACACTGCTTCTGTTTGTTATGTGTGTGCCAGAGGCAGATAGTCTATGAAGACAGTGTCCGATGGAGACAAATTTTCATAAAATCATGGTCAATACAATAGATTGAAATGAAGCACGCACAAAGTCGAAGGATTGTGTAGAAAAGATAGCATACCTTTAATAAAGGCTTTAATAAATTCTTATAAAGGCTTTATAACAGACACTGTTATAGATTTCCAGTTGAAATCTTTGCTTTTGGAAAAAAGAATGTATATATCATCAATTTGTTGGATCCCTGAGGCTGAAGATTCATATGAGACAAGATTTATGGCTATAAAATGTGTGTAGAAAAAGCAGTGCTAATGCACTTTGGTATCCAGCCTAAGTTAGGGTACCGGTATATTATGTTATAGGGTTTAGGGTGAAGATTTAGGATTAGGGTTAGGTTTAGGGTTAGGATTAGGGTTAGGCTTAGAATTAGGGTTAAGGTTTGGCTTGATACCAAATTACATAAGTGCCGAAAAAGCTACACCAAGATTTCCTGGTCATAGACATTCTTCTTTGTAAGAGTGAAAGGAAATATTCTAACTTGTTATTACAATTTGACTTTTTTTTTTTATATAATACGCAGATATGCTAGCTTTGTTTGAGGGTGTAGGTAGCCAATTTCTTAACTACAATAGGGCCTAAGGCTATGCTCAAAGAATACATGCCTTTACGGTTGTTTCAAATTCTATACCGGGATATCTTTCTGAAGTCATTAATACTCTGAGTAATTTTGCAATGTCTACACTTTGCAAAATCACTTCCATACTAGAGGATTATCCCGTTATATGCTCTGATATGAACAAGTGTACTAAAGGCACATAGTGCAAGAAAATATCAGAAAATAACATGACTCATTTGAAAATATATAAGTTGTATGTAAGTGCATGAAATTGATAAAAAATATAATCATATTCTGGTCCGACATGATATGGATTCCTTTTAGACAAAATATAAACAAATAAATCCTTGTTCATGATCAATCGGTAAAAAATGTTCTATGGTTAAGTGGAAAAAAAATTGTTATCTTTTTTTAAAAAGAAAAAAATGTGACATCTTGTGTGCAGAATGAGCGAGGAGTTGTCTGACATGATGTCACAGAATTCGTCAAAGTTGCCAATCGCACAGATCCCAATAAGCTAGCTACAAGAATCATGATTCGTTGAGAACTTGAAAGCATAACTTTTGAACGGATTATCCGTTTCCACTCAAATTTTCACAGCTTGTCAACATCTGATTGCTCTTCATTCAGTGAGAACATGATAATTCCAGGGGTTGATTCACCATTAGATTACGTATCTCACGGATACATTTTCAGATCAAGGACTAGTTAAACCCTCCTCCCAAAAATAGAACCAACCAAGATGGACGCCATACCTCTTCCACCATCACCTGCATCACCACAGCAACCAGCATCGGATGAGCCCCTGTCTCACCTAGATGCGATGGCTCTGGTTCGGAGGGAACTCAATGAGATCCTGGATGAGGACCCCCTATTGCAGGTAGGAAATTCGTGTTTTTTAACTTTTTCAGCACTTAGATAGCAAAGTTTCAGAATTTATGAAACACATTACAATTTCCCAGAAACAATTTTCAAACACAAATCACTGTAATCACTTTTATTCACTTTTTTTAACGAAAAAAATAATGATTAATTTCCATCAAGTACTATTTTGGAGTTTAAAAAAAGTATGGGTAATAAAGTAAAGAATGATGATGATTTTTGTGATGATGACGATTGTGGTTGAGGTGGTGGTGGTGGTAATAAAAATGATGATGATGATGATCGTGGTGGTGGTGGTTATGATGGTTGTGGTGATGATGGTGGTTGTGATGGTGGTTGTAATGGTGGTTATGATGATGGTGGTTGTGGTGCATGATATGAAGATGAATGATAATTCATTATATTACGTTGATTGTACCATCGCTTTACTTCTTGGTCTAAAAAGTATTTGACCGTGTAATTATTCTTTATTTTCTATGTATTTTGTTGATTTGGGCTCCCTTTATTTGACAATTTGGACATAGGCAGTGTACACCTGTCAGTCCCTTAACCCCAATCCCATTGGGATATTTCAGTCATCTCAGTTCATTGGGGGGGGGGGGCTTATTTGGCCCCCTCCCTCTGATCTTCGCCGTTGACTGCGCGATCGCGCCGAAATTTGGCATGCACATAGCCCGCGATGTTAACTCTTAGATTGCATAGTCAAATTTTTCAACAATGTACTCATTGTGCTAATTAGGCTTTAATTATGCATAATTATGCATGAATTCTAACAAACAGCAATAAATCACTTGCTGAAGCTCCAAATGTGCTGATTTTTGTTCTAGATACTCATAGTACTGTTTCAGACATATTGTCATGGAAAGAAAATGCAATCGAAATCTATTTCTTATGTATTTTATTGTTTTTGTGAATTTCTTATGTATTTCTTTGTTTTTTCGACTTTATTATTTCTATTGTTTTTTCGATGGGAATTGTTGGTGACATTATTAGAGGCATAGAAAATGAATTTTAAATTCAGTTCATGCATTAATATGCAAAATAGACAAGGATTTACGAATATTGACTAAAAACACAATTTGCATTGACTTTGTACATAAAATCACGTTTTGGACTCATATTTGGCTCGACGAATATTTTTCAAATGCGCGTAGCGTCGGTACCGCATACCCGGTCATCACGAATTTGGTGTCAAAAGTTGCGCGAGACTTGAAAGATAAAAGTCAGGAAAAATTATGGCGCGAGCTTCTCGCGTTTCAGATTTATCGCGAAAATTGTCGAGGGGGGGGGGCTTTAAAGCCCCCCCCCCCCATGGGATTAGGGTTAAGGCTCCAAATGGCATGATTTGAATCACCTCTCTTGTGTAAATGCTGGCTGATTAACATCGATGTTTGAATCTCGATCCAAGTCACTATGAATTCCAAATACAAATGCCCCTATTGTCCATAGTCCCTTTGAAATTCAATTGTATCTGTACACTGAGTTTAAATGGTGGATCTGATATCAGAACGGTGCATTCTGCCATATTCTCTCTTGCAGGATCTTCCCATGGATGTGTGTGTAGAGGAAGTCAACCTCCAGATCGCTCTGGAGCACGGACAGGCAATGACGGTGATCATTGGACGTGCTGATGGTGATGATATGCGTAAGTATAATGTATAAACACTCACATTGTGCCATATTGGGTGACTTCAAGTTAGGTGTTGGTGTTGGTGATGAGAGAGCAAAACAGCCTGGAAATCGAGCTCCAACACCGGTGGTCAGTTTACAGAAGCAAAACAGTTGCTGCATCAATCGCTCAACACCAGCCTCAACACCGAGTGACGTCATTCGCGCTTGCACAAAGCCTCACAACACTAACTACGTTAGAATCTTGAGAGGTCAACCCCAACACCGACAGTCTTCAAGTTTGATGTTGGGGCTGATGTTGATGTTACCGCAACACCAGCGTTCAACACCGTACTTATAGTCACACATTGTACCAATCATGGTTTCTTAAGTATTGCAACCTTTACAGTTTAGAATAAATATGAAAGAATGGTGATTTCAATCGTCATGTACCAATTCAAAATATTTGATAATTTTAGTGATTATTATAGTGATACTGTATATTTTTGATAATCCTGAACAGGTGTATTGTATTGAATGTTTTGTTCTTCCCCCTCATATATTTTCGGTACAGCTGTAGTTGTGATGCAGACAGCAACTGTTCAAGATCTGAAGAGCGCGATCAAGAGGTACTTTGAGCTCAAGCAAGAACGAGAAGACATCAAGAAGAAAATAAGCTGGTGAGAATCCAAAGGATTTTTAAAATTTCGCATTTTTACCCTGTGGGTAGGTCCTCACAAGTTCCCCCTCCATATGTTAAGCATTTCAATGATGTACAATTTCAGCAGTTTTGACAGAGAGTGATATTGTTCAATCCCCCTTCTCTTGTGAATGTTAATTTCAGTGAAAGTTGTGTTAAAGTGCTTAGAAAATGCTTCTGGGTATGTTGAATTCAGATTATTTATTTACTTTGTTCATCAATCAATAAAATTATGAACCACAACAATAAAGCTGAAATGAATTCATTGATATGTGACAAGTTCTAAAAAGAAGTTAAAAAGAAAGAAAAGAAAACATTAAAGACAATGTTAGACATTGCTTGTTTCTGCCCCCTACTTTTTTCTGCCTTTTTTATTTTATGCTTATGATAATCAAAAATTTGATTTTACATCAATAAATTGATTTGATTTACACATTGGTTTGAGGGCTGTACCTTTTTTGGGGCCATTTACAAGATCACAGCCTCTTTTTCATAATCATAATTCCTTTGCACTTAGATAAAATCTTTTTTTTCTTTACCCCTATTGATGATTGCTAGATCCACTCCTGTAAATTGGCTAGTCTCACTAATACCAAAGCTTTACAATTTCCAGCAGGCGTTAGAGCTGTGTTTACTTTATAATATTCTTACAAATCTTGTTTCCTGTTCTTTTTTTTTCCAAGGAGATACATATGGAGGAGTTACTATTTGAGCTTTGAGGGTGAAAAACTCACAGAAGATTGCAAGAAAATAAGAGAGTAAGTACCGGTACTAATGTTGGGAGATTTTTTATCTCAAATGTAAAAAATTATTGCAATTTCAAATAGTTTAAAATAAGAACAAGAAAAATTGAAATCGTATCTCACTCATTATTATGAAGATATTGACTGACGTGAGGTAAATATAGCATTTGTTATCCTAATGAAGGAATTTTATTTTTTGGTTAACCCTATTTTAACTGGGCTTTTTCAGACCAAGTTTATACTGGGGGGGGGGGGGGGGTCAATTTGACCCCCCCCCCCCTTCAGATCTCGGCCGTAGATCGCGCGATCGCCGCAAAATTTTGCACGGCCATAGTGTAGAGTGTAAACTACATGACTGTATAGTTTGATTTTCTAAAAATTGATGATTTCTATTTTTAATTAATCAATTATGCAAATTTATGCATGAAATCTTATTTTCTGTTCTATTTCACTCATTGAAGCTCCAAGAAAGCAAATTTAGGAAAAAATATTCTCCATAATATTCCTCACAATACTACTTGGAAAAAAATTTGGTGTGACAAGATATTTCTTATGTTTTTTATTGTTTTATGAATTTCTTATGTATTTCTTTGTTTTTTCGACCTTTTGTTTTCTATTGTTTTTTGGATGAAATTTATTGCAGAACATTTTTGAAGCATATTTATGCTAAAATGAATTAATTACAACCCATAAAATTGAAAATAACTACATCTTTATGAATTCAGACAGAAATTACAATTTACATTGACTTTGTACACAAAATCATGTTTTTGAGCGATTTTCGGTCTGACATGCATGTACAAAAAGTGGCGCGGCGACGTAACCATACGCCCGATTTTCGCGAAAATAGTCTTAAAAGTTGCGCAAGATTTAAAAGAAAAAAGTCAGCGAGTCTCGCGGCGAAAAAGTTTTGCGCGGCGGAGCGATCACAAAATTTGTCGAGGGGGGGGGTCAATTTGATAGGGTTAATTTTGATAGGGTTAAAGCTATGATATTTATTTCATCTTCAAAAATAAAAACAGTATCTCTGTAAGGGAATTCATAAGAGTAAGATCACATAACTATCATTCTTAGCCTTTATAATGATAACAAACTTACTCGAAACCTTTAAAAATATCTGAAATCCTATTTGTTTTCATCATATTTTTGTTGATGATTATGCTTGTACTCACACATAATCACAAATCCATACCTACAGTAATTAATTATGTTATGTTTTATACTTTTCTTATCCCTTTGCATTTCGGAATAGATAGATGTTGCATTACAAATGCTGTTTATCATTTTTATAATTAGCAATGACTTCTGACTTGCACTGCACCTAGATCTAGATATAAAGTAAAGTAAAAAAAAATTACTACCATACATATCCTAAGCTTTTTACTCGTACTTAGCACATTTTAAAAAGTTTGTGATAGTACACCTGAGAGTATCATGATTTCATGCAGAGAAAAATAGTGCTCGAGTGACATATGAACGAGACATTTTTTCTTACTGGAACATGACATAATGTTTTTTGGTCTTTCTTGACCAATCACAGTAGGTCATGTAATACATTATATGAGGGTGTTGTTCAAAAGTTACAATTGATCGGAAATCAACTGCAAATCAGTTGCAAATTGTTATGCGCATTTTCATTCTCGCATGATATGCGCTACTAAGAAGACGCACAGGAAGGAATAATTTTTATTTGCATGTTCCGATCAACTGCAACTTGTGATCAATTGCAACTTTTGAATAACACCCTCTATGACTCATTTCCTTCTCTCCTGTGCAGCTACGGAATCAGGAATCTAGCAAGGGTGACTTTTGTGAAGAGACAGCACCATAAAGGAGGAGGCTACTGATGATGAAAGTCACATTACGTTGAATCAAAGAGTTTCCATGGCAACAGGAGCGTGGATACCAGACTAGGTGACTTGTGTAAAGAGGCAGCATCAGAAAGGAGGAGGCTTCTGATAATGAAAGTCACTGTACGTTGAATCAAAGAGTTTCCATGGCAACAGGAGCGTGGATACCAGACTAGGTGACTTGTGTAAAGATGCAGCATCATAAAGAAGCAGGGTGATGATGATGAAAACCACTATACGTCTAGCTGAAGAGTTGCTATAGTAACATTGACCTTTGTGAAGAGATTGCAGCATAAAGGAGGAGGCTTCCAATGATGAAAGTCACTATTTGTCCAGCGGAAGAATTTCTTGAGTACAATGTAAGTAGGCGACCTTTGTGAGGAGGCAAATTCGGAAAGGAGGAAGCTCTTGATGATGATAGTCACCACAACATCCAGCTAAAGAGTTTCCAATGGAACCTTGATAATAGACTGGATGAAACATGAAGGATTCTTAAGATCAAAGTCACCATACATGTACGTCTAGCTGGAGAGATACTATAAAAATAGGAGCAGGGAATCCAGACTGGGTGAAACGGCAGTATCAGAATGGAGGAGGGTACTGATGATAATAGTCATCATATATCCAGCCAAAGAATTGCCATTATAATTGGAGCCTGGACGCTAGACTCAGTGACTTTTTATAGAGACCACATGACAAAATGAGGAGGATACTGATGGATGCTGAAAGTCACCATTCGTCCTAGTTGAAGAGTTTCCATGGCAACAGGAGTCTGAATATGAGACTCAGTGACCTTTCTGAAGATGCAGCATCATATAGGACGATACTGGAAGTGATAAAAGTCACCATTTGTTTAGCATTTATACCACCACAGATATCTTCTATGGGTGAGAGAGGCCCATGTAGAAGATTTCCAACTCTGACCATAAGGGCAGATTCTCCATTGGAGAGAGGCATTTCTCACAGAACGCTCACAGCAGATCGTTTTGGAAGGAGTAAAGTCATACCAAGTAGATGTATTATCAGGTGTCTCCATTGGGAACAATGTGTTGTCATTATAAGCCAAAGAGTTGCCATAGAAATATGAGCTGTGATACAGTGTTGCTAGTGTATTCCTGAATGGGCAATATGAGAAATCAGATTATTCATTAGAAACAATGTGTAGTCACTATTACAGCATTTCATAAGTTAATAAAAAGAACCCCCCACATGATCACTGAGACATGTCCCTTTGATAGGTCAGTTAGTTAATGGACAGATTGATTGTTTTAATTATCTATAAATGTCCATAAAGGATGAAATCACTTTCTTCCATGAGCATGTTGGAGTCTATGTGAAAATGCAGTGACGTAAAGTTAAGTTAAAGTTATCTTTCCCAAATACATGTACCGGGACTTTAAAAACTAATGTACCTTTATCTATATGCCGGTTTATTTTAATGATTTGAAAAACGTTCATATGTCTAGCTGCCTAATCGTAAGATAACAATAAAAAAAACCACCATATGATGCAATTATTTTGATTTGTTATTATAACTATGTACACAATATTTTCACACTGTAATAAAAATGTTATAATGCATCTATTTTTACTTTCTCGAATCTTCTATGAAGATAATGCTCATAATTTGCCTAAGTACAGCTTTGTTGTTCACTGCCAATATTTATACAGTGGAACCTCGTTATAAAGAGGTCGGATATAGCGAGACCCTGTTATAACAAGGTGATTTTATTGGTCCCAGCTCATTATAATTCTTTGAACCTGATATAACAAGGTAATTTTCATGGTCCCAAGGACCTCGTTATAAAGAGGTTTCACTGTATTTTGCAACACCAGTGAATCAGATTGATTCTCATGTAGCACAGTTGAATCAATGTGTCAATCAACACCAAGTTTTTTCAGTGTATACAACATATTAAAGGGGAATTACACCCAAACAATAGTGTACTGTCAGTAAATGAAGAAAAATCAGATGAACAAACTGTGAAAATTTGAGCAAAATTGGATAATCCATTCAAAAGTTATGAATTTTCAAAGTTATCATTTCCACCTGTGCTGGGCATCCTTGAATTGGCATGCGTATAGCTAATTAGCATAATCTGTGATGTCATACATGGAGAACTCCTCATTCACTTTGTATATAAATTTATTGAAAATGGATCAATATCACATTTCAAATGAGGAATCAACATCGTTCTTTCTGGAATGCTTGCAGAATTGATGTGGCTATAATATATTTAACCGAAGAAACAAAATTTTGTCTACTTTTCTGGAAAAAGAGGAAAATGTGAAATTTTGTGTACAAAGCGAATGGAGAGTTCTCCATGTTGGCAGCCATTTTGTGCCTGTACGTTTGCCAATTTAAGGAGCCCATGAGGGGTGTAAATCAAAACTTTGAAAATTCATAACTTCTGAATGGATTGTTAGATTTTGCTCAAATTTTCACAGTTTGATCATTGCATTTTTCTTCATCTACTGAGAGTGCACCAATGTCTGGGTGAAGCTCCCCTTTAATAAGAAGACAATGATAAACATAGAGTTAGTATCACAACAGTTTTACTCTCTTTTTTAATATTTCGAAGGAATGAAGCCCAGTTATGCGAGATTTATCTTTTTACTATGATTTTTTGATTTTTACTATGGACCATGGAGCAACAGTATTTTGAAATACAGGGAAAATGATTAATACCAATACGTCAAAAATGCAAGTGAAACTGCAGTAAAATCAGAAATGCGATAATATAGCTTGATATGTGCTTTTCATGCGGCCTCCTTACAAAGTATACGGTCTTGTACTACTGAAAGAATTAAATTGGACAGAGAGTGTGCAAGTGTGTGTGTGTGTGTGTGTGTGTGTGTGTGAGAGAGAGAGAGACAGAGAGAGAGAGAGAGAAGGGGAGAGAGAGAGAGAGAGAGATAGAGGAGGGAGGGGAGTGAGAGCGAGAGAGACAAACAGAGAAAGATCGAGAGAGAGGGAGGGGGAGAGGAGGGACTGAGAGCGAGACAGACACACGGAGAAAGACTCAGAGAGAGAGAGAGAGAGTGAGAGAGAGAAGGGGGGGGGGAGAGTTTGGGGGAGAAAAATAAAGGGGCAATAAGGCCGACGGAGTACATGGGGAATTAGGAGAAGTAGAGATATTTCAAAAGGGAAGAAAGATAGGACATGAGTGGGAGAAAGAGAGAAGGAGTGGAAGGGCAAGATATAGTCGAGGGTGCAGGGTGAACAATTCGGACATATTTCGAGAAGTGGGAGAGAGAAGTGGAGCGAATGTGAAAGAACACGTTATAGCGAAAGGTAATGTGAGAGTCCGAGAGATAAAGAGAAAGAGAAAGGAAGATCAAAACACATGTCGTATGAAACAGGGGATAGAAGAGAGAGAGAGGGAGAGACATAGAGAGAGAGAAATAATAGATGCAATTTATATAGCGCACGTATCCACTCTGCTGAGTGCTCAAGGCGCTTTACATTATTATTACCCTGGCTTTAGCCCGGCAGCCATTCACGGCGCA
>BQKZ01003933.1:41486-53916 GCA_036244855.1 Temnopleurus reevesii
CCAGGGTAATAATAATGTAAAGCGCCTTGAGCACTCAGCAATGAGAGTGGATACGTGCATGCGCTATATAGATTGCATATATTATTATTATTATTTATTTATTTATTATAGTCTTCTTTAAAAACAGGATAGGTACATCCAAATCGATGTGCAGGTTTGTTAACAAATTGAAGCAAATTATTTTCTGGGTTTTTTTAATATGTGATTAGAAATAAGAAGTTAAAAGGAGTTAAAAATGCCGTGTAAGCCGCTATGTGCCCCGGAAATGGTGGAAATCTTAAGCATAAGAACTCTGTCAATACATTTCCTTTTTATTTGTTGTTTGATATCGCAATTGTTATATCGTTAAGTGCATAATTTTCATAAATATTTTTATTCTAACCTAATCAACATTTTTTTAAAACCTAAATTACGGACGTATAGCAAAAGTGCTGAATTTTTTTCATATCGTGTCAAATCTTTGGAAAGAGCGTTCTTTCATCTAAAGAGTGACATATCATTTTTGTATCCATAGGTTATACAGAAAATCAGCAATTCCCTAAATATAGGAAATGCATTACGGTCCAAAAAAAAAGAGAAAAGTTTTAAAATCAGTAATTGATTTATTTATTGATTGATTTTGTCTAATTATTTACTGAGACGAGACAAAGATAAATTTGGACCCCTATAATTCATGTAACACAGGGTGAACCCTTTACGGTATAAAGCCCGAAGTTCCAAATAGTTCCCCTCGGGTGCAACGTTTCAGGTTGTTCCTCAGCATGGGGTACAACTTTGAACTTTGAACTAGTATATATAGGGTTCAGCAAGTGTCAAATCGATTGTACCCTTACGGATACAAATTTATAGCCTTATTTTTTTCTGTGTGTATATATAGAGAGGGAGAATCACAGACTGTCAGAATGTCAGACTGTCGTGCATTTCAAATGAAATTACTCAGCAGTCCAATAAGCTTTGGCATACTGACGTGTCATTTATTTGAGAAACGAACACACTTCTTTGTCCGAGAGAAATAGAGAAATGAATTCATTTCTCTAGTAGAGTCAAATTTTCAAATTCTTTTTGACAGGTTTAGGCTCTATCTTCCAGGTCATTGAAGAAGTATATAGAGAGCTATTTACATCACAAAGAAAAGCCTTTATCAAAGGTGACCACAACAGTCAATTTGTCATTATAAAGCCCCTTTGTGCATTATTACAATGGAAAATATACAGCCAAATGAGCGCATTTGCAATGACATAAAGTTTACACTGGTACCCATTCACATCACATGGGTTGAGTGCAGCACATTGTGGGTACATTTCATGCTGAGGGAAATTAACTCAGTCCATGAAGGGGATTCTAACCAAGACAATCTGGTTGAAAGGCAAGAGTCCGAACCCCTATACCACGATGCTTTTGCCCATTGGTTGACTAACCTAAATTTAAAAAAAAATTATATTCTTGTCCATTCAGTGGAGAGCCGTGTTTCCTGAACAAATAGGAGAAAAAAATCGTCATGGAAAACTTTATGAAGATTGATCTCCAGTTCGCGTTGATAACGACAACAGTTGCGTTGCTGGTTGCGTGGTTTGTTCGTCGGATTGTCACTCGACCCAAGAACCTACCACCAGGCCCGAAGGGAATTCCTCTATTGGGTGCGATTTGGCCGCTATTCAGGTATGCATGAATTAATTTCGATATTATGGAAATAAAATAATAACATATATTCCTCTTACAGGAAGTAAGGGTTGAAACGACAGAAATGGATTTGTTCTATTTTTTCAAATTGTTACTTTTGCATTACTTGTGCGCACCCAGGATTTCGATACCCGGGGCAATGAAATCAGATTTGGCGTCCCTGGGGAGCTTAGCTAAGCTGACAAGCAAAAAAGATAACAAAAANCTGGGGACTGAGCCCACGGAGCCCCGGGGAGCTGAGCTGAGGTGACAAGCAAAGAAAAAAGTAATCACCAAATTTTGCCCCCCCGTTCAGCGAATTCGGCGCGTGGCCCTTTTAACATCAAATTTCGGTGCGCGCATGATCACCTCTTTCATAAAACGAAGGATTGTTTATCCCTTTTTTTTATTTGACAAACTATAAGACTACCTGATGAAGTCGTGCCAAAACTACAAGAGGAAAAAAAGTCTGAAGGTATACGTCATTCAAGCTGAGAATCTGTCATCAAAACCCAATGCATTTATTTTTTAGCCAAACGTTTATATATCTTGCAAATAAATATTACTTTCGGTGAAACAATGTCGATAACCCGTTAGGATGATTATGAACAAGCACCCCCAACACTGCCCAACAAAAAGGTTGCCTGGTGTGAATTTCACATATGCATGCTAATATTACAATTTTGTGCCAGCATGATGCATAAAACTTTTTAGAAAGTACGCGGAGACGATACAATAAATCCAATGTTCAGTGATTTATGATTTACTTCTTGTTTTTTCTATCAATATTCATTCAAATCTTTCCCCCATCCATCGCTTTCTAGATCCAGAGCGGACCCAACTGCCCTTTCTCTTCATGGACTGACTACTATGGCAACATGTTTTCCTTCCGCATTGGACCAAGGACAGTGGTCCTACTACAAAACTAAACTTGATACATTCCAACATACAGTATTCATTCAATTCTTTCCAACATCTAATATTCTTTCCAAATTTTCCCCATCCATCGCTTTCTAGATCCAGAGCGGACCCAACTGCCTTTTCTCTTCATGAACTAACTAATATGTCAACATATCATCTTCATCTTCATCTTCCTCCACCCTTACTGTTGCAGATCCAGAGCGCGAGCGGAACCCACTGCCCTTTTCTCGTCATGGGCCAAGCAATATGGCGATGTTGTTTCCTTCAATATCGGACCAAAGACCGTGGTCCTCCTCAACTCCTATTAGACCATCTCGGATGCTTTCCAACATCCAATATTCATTTAAATCTTTCATCATCCTTCACTTTCCAGATCCAGAGCGGATCCAAGTGCCCTTTTCTCGTCATAGGCCAAGTAGTATGGCAATATGGTTTCCTTTCGTATTGGACCAAGGAGAGTGTCTACAAAATTACTAAACTTGATACCTTCCAACATAGATTATGTATTCAAATCTTTCCTCATCCTTCACTTTCCAGATCCAGAGCGGACCCAACTGCCCTTTCTCTTCATGGACTGACCACTATGGCAACATGGTTTGCGTTTGTATTGGACCAAGGAGAGTGTCCTACTAAAAAACGAAACTTGCCTTCCAACATCCATTATTAATCTTCTCCCATCCTTACTGTTGCAGATCCAGAGCGGATCCAACTGCCCTTTTCTCGTCATGGGCCAAGTAGTATGGCAATATGATTTCCTTTCGTATTAGACCAAGTAGAGTGTCCTACTAAAAAACTAAACTTGCCTTCCAACATCCAATATTCATCTTCTCCCACCCTTTCTGTTTCAGATCCAGAACTGACCAAACTGCCCTTTTCTCCTCATGGGCCAAACAGTATGGCAACGTGGTTTCGTTTCGTATTGGACCAGGGACAGTGGTCCTACTAAAAGACTAACCTTGATACCTTCCAACATACAATATTCATTCAATTTTTTTTCTCTCCCATTTTTCACTTTCCAGATCCAGAGCGGAACCCACTGCCCTTTTCTCAGCATGGACCAAGCAATATGGCGACGTGGTTTCCTTCAATATCGGACCGAAGACCGTGGTCCTTCTCAACTCCTACCAGGCCATCTCGGATGCTTTCCAACATCCAGATCTCAACGATCGACCCAAGAGTATCATGGTGGAGGAAGTCATCGGGGCTGGAAATAATGGTAAAATGAAAAATTATCACATTCAAGCCATACACGCTGTGAAAATGGGTTCTTAAGGGTTGTAGTCTGTCCTGTTCTAAATATTTTAAAGTACCTTAAAAAGTTACTTCGGTATCTTTTTAGATTTTTATGGGGGGGGGGGGGGGGAAAACGGGGACAAGGTAGAATCCTTTTGGACCACCCATTTCACTAACTTACCAACTAACTCACTCAATAAATGAATGGATTAATAAATGAATTGATAAATAAACAAGCAAACAAGCGCACAAGTAAATAAATTAAATTAACGATTTAAAAAGCTTGTCTGAATAGGCGAGCCCGAAAAGGAATGAAATGAAACGGGAGGGGTATTCACTTCCAAGAGCTGAGGATCAGAAGGAGACGTCGATGGCCAAATAAACGCACATACTTGCCCACCCACAAACTCACATGAACCCAAACCCACCCCCATCCACACACACACACACACACACACACAGCCATCCGCGCAAACACCCACACCAATCTGCACACTCACCCACACCCATCCACACACTAACACACATACACACCGACACACACCAAACCACACTCATCCGCACACTCACCCACACCCATCCACACACTCGCACACACGCACACCTACATACACCAACACACACCCATCCACACACTCACACACACAAATCCACCCACATACCCACCCACACCCATAAATGCACAAACACCCATACACACCAATCCACACCCACCCACAAACATTCACACACCTATGAATCCGCCGAGGACCTTATGGCAGAACGACTGACTAAAGGGTACGTTAAATATTCTTTTCTACACAGGAGTCGTGCTAGCCATCGGCGATGTGTGGAAGGAGCAACGAAAGTTTGCCCATTCTGTCTTCCGAAGTCTCGGCGTTGGTAAGAAGAGCTACGAAGACACTGTCATGGGAGAGATGTCCCAGCTCATAGCCGCCATCAATGAGAAGAAAGGAGCTGCCTTCAACCCAGGGGTACTCCTTGGGCAAGCCGTGGCCAACGTCATCTGTTCAATCGTCTTCGGAACCCAATACAAGTACAGCGACACGGATTTCCAGAGGGTAAGTTAAATGTTTATCTATGTATTTTTTTTAACTTATCGATTCATTTGTTTAATCATTTATTCATTTATTTATTATGTATCTATTTATTCAATTAATTAATTGTGTATTTGAATATTTGTCTGTTCATATTTTTGCGTATTCATTTCTTTATTTATCTTTTTTTTAATTTACATGTATACTTATTTTTAATGTATAGATATTTGTGCATAGAATACAGCAATATATAATTTGCGGGACTATCAAGATGAATGAATGGGAATGAGAATAAATGTTTGGAAATAAACCTTTAGTGAACATATCAAACATTATATTACTAATGGTATAAACTAAACAGAATATTTGCTATCAGACGTTGAAAAGGCTAGCTAGAGTGCAAGTAATTATAGAGTGCTATGGCAATAAAGAACGTAAACTCCTCAAAAAAGTTTTACAATGTCTGCACACTTTCGATTCCCATGTGAGTATTCCAGTAGGGCAAGTCAATGAGGCTTTATTAGAACTTTATTCCAGTCGTAATTGGGATATTTACACACTTATTTCCTATAGATCCTTCATCTAGTTAACAACAAAAGCATCAGTTTATTGGATTACACCATACAAACACAAATGTATGCACATTCTCCACTCCTTGAAAGTATTCCAGCAGGGCACTTCCATGCTATGTTGTAACTAAATTCCCGTTATATCATAACTTTTCCTATTTACCTACTCCTTCATATAGATCCTTTATCTTGTCAACACAAACATCAGTCTAGCTGGCGGCGGGGGATTCCTTGCCTTCCTACCCATACCTGGGATCTCTAAGATTCCCTTCGGGTCTGCTAAGACTATGGTGGATAACATCAGGGAAACAGATGTGTTCCTTAAGAATCAGATAAAGAGCCACATCGAGAACCTGGACCCGAACAACCCCCGAGATTTCATCGACATGTATCTCAATAAAATGGCAGAAACGAAGGTAAAATTTGCATCTGATTCTATCAATCATATTAAATCTTTCTTAATACATTTATAACACGATATAAACTATTTCCGAAAAGTTAACTAGAACACAGACAATAGGTCCGTATACACTGTGTATTCAACTGTGCGGACACAACAATGACAAGCCGGTTCCGAATTCAATAGCATTAGAAAAGAGCATTGAAATTGTTTCGACTTAACTTTTCGAAAAAATGTTATATCGTGTTTTATCTTCTTACAAATCAATGAAGAAAAACAGAATTTGCATAGTGTAACATTCGGAAAGGTTTTCGATTGCACCATGCGATGTCGGGTTATTTTCAAGAAGCAGTCCTGAAAAGGACGGAGCAAAAGCTCGGGGAAAAAAGGAAGCAAAAAACGACGTTCCTAGAAGATTAAACGTACTCGTCATCAGGTGAAGGGATCACGAGTGATGAGATAACATCAGGGCCCCGTAACATAAAGGTTTGCGATTAATTGCTAATCTGATAGCGATTGATATCAATCGCAAGAATCGCAAGAATATCGATTAATCGCAAACCTTTATGTTACGGGGCCCAGGTGAATAGAACACGAGAAATTAATCAGTTTACTTACAAATCAGTTTTACTCTAAGATGGTGGATAGGGGGTTGGGTGTCTGGGCGCGAAACAAAAGATAAACTTTTGAGTTTTTCCTTCAAAATTTGCAACAATGTAATATGTTCACACTGTAGTACTGCTTGTACGAATACATTTTCTAACACTCGATAAAGACGTGATCAAATTATCGAGAAACCCAAGATAAGCTTTTTTAAATGATCATTGTTTCTTCCAAAGGGCACCGGTGCGTCTTTTAACGACATCAACCTGTCCTCGAGTATGACGGATCTGTTCTTCGCCGGCATGGAGACGACGACGACCAGCTTGAAGTGGTGCCTTCTCTACATGATGGCCCATCCGGAGGTTCAGTCACGTGTCCAATCCGAGATTGATCAGGTGGTCGGCAGGGAGAGATTCCCAAAGCTCGACGATCGAAACGATCTGCCCTACACCAACGCTGTTCTACTGGAGGTACGTTGGGCTAATTTTGCGGTGATGATGATGATGATGATGATGATGATGATGATGATGCATCATGAAAAGGAGGAAGAAGAGAAAAATGAGATGATGATGTCGACAATAATGGTGATGGTGGCAGTGATGATTATGATGATGATGATGATGATGATGATGATGATGATGATGATGATGACGATGGAGATGACAATGAGGGTTGTAATGATGATGATGATGGTAATTATGATGATGATAATGGTGATAGCAATGATGATGATAATGGTGATCGTAATGATGATGATGATAACTATGATGCATGGTAAGGAGGAAGAAGGAGAAAAAGATGAAATGATGATGATGACGACGATACTTATTGTGATGGTGGTGATGATGATGATGAGCAGGCGGGGGAGGAGGAGCAGGAGGAGTGGATGGTGATATTTCACGGATGGCAATATTGATGATGAAAATCATGGAGAGGGTGAAATGAAGATTCTCCGCTGATGGTGGTTATGATATATTTTGTAAACATCTTGGAAGAGTTTTTCAGATAAATTTATTTTAATTGCAGGTCCAGCGCATGGGCGTGGTTGCTCCACTCGGCGTGCCCCACATAGCAGCGGCTGACACCCAGTTCCGAGGCTACACGATCCCGAAGGGCTCCGTCGTCTTGTCGAATATCTGGAATGTCTTACACAGCAAAGCCACATGGGAGGAGGCAGAGTCTTTCAAGCCTGAACGGTTCTTGGACGAGGATGGGAAACTGATCAAGAGAGATGATCTAATATTTTTTAGCACAGGTAAAACTAAATGATTAAATGTTATAGTTCGGTCTAGTTCAGTTTTGATTATATGGAAATTTGGGCAGAGGCTGCTAAACCCGATAGTTTCTTGGACCGGGATGGGAAACTGATTCAAAGAGATGATCTGATATTTTCAGCACAGGTAAATATAAATGAATGACGTGATTCAATTCAGTCTAGTTCAGTTAAATTTGTTCCACTACCAATCAAATAGAATGCAAGATAAACCTTAGAATAGACTACTAACACTTTTTGAAATGCTTTTTTTAATTAATACTTTGCTTTTGCTCTACAACGCAAACGTTAAACTTTAATATTTTAAGACGTTAGATCTATGGAGAGCCGAAGTGGAAGATAATACACACTGGAAGACAATGATGTCCCAGGGGACCTTAAAAGTCATTGGCCCGTATTCCGATAGCGAGGTTTAAGTTAACCCTGGTCTAAATCTGTGGTTTAAGTATGGGTAGCCAAAAGTGCCAAAACTTTATTTACAATGTATAATTCTTATGTCAATTGCTCTCTTTTCCCATGCACTAATAATGTAGAAAACTATTGAAGTTTTTATTTCCAGACCGTTTTAAATACTATGAGTGCCAAATGTGCTGGTCAATTAAACATCGACTGTTATAGATTCAAGCCCTATTTGGCTTCCCCTACTTAAAGCCCGTGTATAGTTTTGGTAAAGATTAAAGAAATGTGAATTTGGGGGATATATACCATGACATATAGTTTCTATACACATTTCAAGATCATAGCATATTTTTCTACGAGCGAATTCTTTTGAAAATTTGAATTTGACCGTTAAATCGTATTTAGCGCCCTCTCTTGGTTATAACAATATTTTGCTTCTTATCGGGCATATAGAAAATTATTTCCAAGATTTTATTAAAGCATGCTAAAAAGGAATACATAAAGAATAAATTCTGAAATTTTTATCCAATTCTGTTCATGAGAAGCTGTCCTTTATCAAGAAAGAAAATATTGAATTCGCGTCGGGGGCTACGACGCTAAAATATTTTCCACACTTTAGGTTATAACTTTTCCAAAACTTGTTAATTTTTCGTACAATCTTTTGTACAACATGTTCATGATATCATGTTTCTTTTTAAGTAGATTTGAAGACAAAATTTGGCGATAAAAATATTCGCTTTTACCAAAACTATACTTGGGCTTTAAACCACAGATTTTAAACTCTAGTTTAAGTTAAACCTGACATCAGAATACGGGGCATTGTGTTAGAAAATAACAACCTTTGCATAGTGCATAATTAACACCATTATAGCTATCGCATTGTAAGCCGAAAGCCTAAAATTCAGAGAGTTGGATACGCATAGGCGGATCTGGCGGGGGGGGGGGGGGGTCGTCATGATAAACCAGGGACCGCCATATCTCGATTCGCTCATTGAGGACATTTTTCCTGCTTGTCAGAAAAGTTCACAAGTTCTGCCCTTGGATCTGAGCCCGGATATGTCATTATTATTTACTTGTTCTCCGTCAGGTCGCCGTGTTTGTCTTGGTGAGCAGCTCGCCCGGATGGAGACATTCATCGGATTCACGAGTCTCCTTCACAGATTCACATTAAAGAAACCCGACAACTCGCCTCCGTTTTCCTTTAAAGGAGTCCTTGGAATAACCAACAACACGCGACCATATAAAACCTGTGCAATCCCTAGAGACTAGAAATGCCATCTCCGCCACAAATTCTGCATAAGCACACGCCCCAGATATACGTCGCATGGAGGACCCCATATTCATGTTCAACATTAAGAAATTTCACTCACAATTTGCTTAAATCTTAAAACGGCAAAATCACCGATTAGAAGCTTGGGCAGAGTAAAGCAAGAGGGAAGATAGCAAAAGGGTAGAGGAAGAAGTAGACGGAGGAGAAGAAGGAGGAGAAGAGGAAAACTAGGAGAATGATCAGAAGAAGGACAACAGACATACATATAAAACATGTGCAATTCCCATAGAGACTGAAAATGCCATCACCACCACAAATGTATATACCGGTACATTCAGAGTGGTTTTTTTTTTTTTTTGTAAAAGTGAATTCTTTTTAAAAAGCGTTCATTAAAAATACATAATACAGTACGGTACGGGTAATTTCATGACTCTTGGTACTTTTAATAGCTTTGTTTACAGCTAAAAGGATATTCACCATTTACCTCATTGTTCATCAGGTTGTTGCGTCTGAAGTCCATGGGGAGGGGAGGGGCTTAATTGCCCCCCCCCCCCATCCTGCCTGTTGATCGTGCTAAAAATTGACAAGTCCATAGCATGTGACGGAAACGTTCTTTTAAATCCACTCTTTATTCTAATTATGCCAATTAATTAGTAAAAAGCATTAAAATAATGAACATTTGTAAGTCATTTAAAAAGCTCCGATTAACATTGTATTTTGTGTAGATAGTCTTTGTTCTTAATGATATAAACAATAACAAAATTATTGTTGTTATTAATTTCGAACGTATTTCTGTGTCTTTCAGTCTTTTATTTCTAATGTTTTTGTGATGGAATTTATTGATGACATTAGTGGTGGTCGTTCATATAGAAAGTTGAGATTAATCTGCACGCACCAATCAAAGTCATTATTCCTGATGTGTCTTGGTATAAGTGTAGATTGTTTGCAAATGATTACTCGTAGCAATTTACAACTGATTTCCAATCCATTGCCACTTTCTAACTTTCCAGCAACCCCGGGGATCCGGGGACTGAATTTTAAAACACGACCAAAGTTTTTCTAGCCCCTTAATGTAATTTCGCATAACTTTTTCAACGGGGGCTGTCTCGTAAAAAGAAATTGGCAGGTAATATCCATCAAATACCTGACTAGCCTGTGTGTAAAAATTAGTCTGACTCAAACTGCCATGCATGAATGAACAAGCATAAGAGAAAAATGTCACTCTATCCTATCAGAATGGGCATTTTTATATTTTTGGTGAAAATGAACTTCTCAAAATGTTCACAAAATCAAGCTTTAGCAAAGGCGTTAATTAAAGTATGCCCATTTATGCGCACAAATTATCATGATCATCATGAGCTTTAAGCCTTGGTCACATAGGGCNGTTGCTTGTTACTTATGAACAGTAACATTTTCTGTTATGTGTTTTCACATATGCATAGAATGTGGAATTATTCTATTTTTTCACACGAACTATAAACATTAACTGCATTTTTTTAAAAATTTTTCCAGACAGTTTCCCTTCAATAGTTCTACTTCAATTAGGAGTAAATACCTCTTCTGTTGTGTTAAGAAATGTAAACTTGACATGTTTTGAAATAATAATGCGATTAGCCAAATAATTAACTTGTACAGTATAAAGAGAATAAATAATAAGTAGTTAATTCATTTTGTCATCAGATTTGCAATGTTTGAAAATTCCCCTAATTTTTAACAATGTCATTAGTGGTCCGACTTCCCCTAATCTTTTAATTAAATTTGTCTGATTTTTTTGCTCCATATAGTTTGAAAAATATGTAGGTAAATTTTTCATTTTAACTCGAATTAAATTCATATTGTGAGGATCATTGTCTCGAAAATTTCTCGAAATTTAAGAGCTTAGCTGACATTTAGCTTTCATTTTTTTTTTTTGCTTTGCTTTATTTCCTGAACAAACGACGGGAGTTAATTGACGAGTTACTACTCTCATATTTCCTCATCAGACTTGTTAATGGATAGTTAAATCTTTACGATGCAGTATATAAAAGCTTGAAATGGGGTATCGCTCTGTTCCAATCGAATTACAATCCTGAAAACGTTTCCCTAAATCTCTATCTCTATAACCGCACTATGAAAAAAAAAGGTGCAAAAAATCTGATAATGTCGCTATTTTGATGTATAATTTTGTTAAGTTAAAGGGGAATCACAGTGCTCTCATTTATTGGAGAAAAATCATATGAACAAGCTGTGAAAATTTGAGCAAGCTCGGACAACCCGTTCAAAAGCTTCGAATTTTACCGGTCGATGGGCATTCATACGATCGGCAACATATACGAAATACGTGACGTCATGTCGGACAACTCCTCGTTCATTCTGTATACAAAATTTCAAATTTTCGTCCCCTTTTTCGGAAAAGTCAACAAAATGTTTAGTTTTCCCGCTTGAGTAAAGCATTCTTTAAAAAAAAATGTACAAAGTGAATGAGGAGTTGTTCGACATGACATCACATGCAGATTCCGTCGATGTTGCCGATCGCACGGATCCTCATCAGCGCACAGCGGTAGTGATTTTTAAAATTCATAACTTTTAGAACGGATTGTCCGATTTTGCTCAAATTTTCACAGTTTGTTAATTTGATTTTTCTTCATTCAATGAGAACATGATAATCCAATGGGTTGGTTCCCCCTTTAACTTGGTGCTGAAAAGGAGTATCTGGTCATGTCGAATGGTGAATTGGATAGTCGACTTCGGTAGATCAATATCCTTACAAGACGACAGAATGATCAATTGTCGAGATAATATTCCAAGTCCAATGGCACTTTAACGCTTCCATACGACGATAAGAGTATTCAAATACAGAATGATTAGTTGATTAGTTTGCGAGCACAAACCCGAGACTTTCGGTATGTGAGTGCAGAGCATGACACAGGGCATGCGCTGTGTGACTACATCACACACATACAGCATTGCTCTATCCTCAGTCTAGGGTTTGTGCAGACTTCAAGAAACAAGCGAGAATACCGCTTATTGGAAAAAGCAGGGGGCGTCATCCTTGGCGTGATTGACAGCCATGCTCCCAGGCCATAT
>BQKZ01003934.1:0-19034 GCA_036244855.1 Temnopleurus reevesii
CGTAGACGACGCCGTTTTATCATTTCCCCGTGATCGCAACCCTCGGCGGAACGACGACCTTCCGGCTGGATCGTCCGATGACGGATATGAAGCTGTTGATGATCGAATCAACCACGAGTACATGGCTATGAATCAGATTCCAGAATACGAGCCACACTACGATTTTGCTGACGATGACGGCGGCGATGACGAGGACGATGGAAATAATGGTGGTCGTGGCGGTGGTGGCGTTCGTGTTCGCGTTGGTAGTATACATGGTGCTGATCGCGGTGCTGTTGGTAGTGGTGATAAAGGCGGTGGTGGATATATCAACTATGATCCGAGCTTGTGTTAGATCATTACTCTGTATAACAATACTTTAACCCATTGACTACTGGAACCAACTGGTCAAGTGCACATAGCCTATGAGATTTACATAATTCAGTATTCAATGGGTTAAACAGTTCAGAGGTCACTCTTAATTACAGCTGACTATATCAAAGCTCAATTAAAGTTTTGGCTAAAGCGAAAATTCTTGTCTCCAAATTTTGTCTTGAAATCGAAATGAAATTTGATATAATATCGTAAACATAGTGCGCAAACGATTGTAAGGAAATTGGAGGAGATTTGAAAGGTATTACCTAGAATTTTCGAAAAAAAATCTCAGTCTCGGGTATTGAGGCCGAATCAATAGTTTTCTTTCTTAATGAATAATAAAGAACACCTTCTCATGCATACATAAAATTTTCAGAAAATAACATTTTGGTATAACAAAATATGCTTTTTATCAAGAAAGGGCGCTAAATATGATTTAGCGGTCGGAATCAATTTGAAAAAAGAACTGGTCCTTAATTGGTATTGAAGTGTGTGAAAGACATATTATAATAAATAACCCATTAAATTTACATTTCTTAATCACCACTAATACTCAATTGGGGCTTTAAAACATTGATTGATCATATGTATATAAATTTTAATCAAAGATCTATGCAATTAGAAGTAATGAAATTTACTGTATGTAAATACGTTTAATATCATCAAGCACATTGTAATTAATTTCACACATGAATGTTTTTAGTTATTGTATAATGTCTCTCACTCCCGCACACAACATGCAACGTGGGAACGTTCATAGGTGGTCAAATTGATATGCGATCAATTATTTTGTGAATAATACAGGAAAACTACTACTGTTTTACCGAACAAATTTTATTTCAAAGTGTTAAAGGGATAGTTCGCTTCAGAATTGTCTTGCCTCCATTAGGACTTAGATTATATTTCTTAATGAATAAACATGAACATTCCCGAAAATATCAGGGTGCGAGTTGTAAATTTGAAATAAATTTGTTGATGGGAGGAATCAAAGTTACACGCGATGACAACACGAATCGGATATTCGCACGAAGTGTACGAAGTCCAAAAAAGAGCATAAAAGCAGTAAGAACATACATCATCACTACGTGATGCCATGTTGCCAATTTGCTCAAATATACATGTAAAACGGTTTGAATAAATGTTAAATTTCTTTCAAATATTCATAACGTTCATGTTCATTCATATCCGACTTCGTTCAAACTTTGTATATATGTTTGTCAAATTTTCTCATTTTCAATAAAAGTAAGATCTTCAGGCCCTGAGTTCTCCTTGTAGAATATAAACTTACTGCCTACTCTACCTTTGATGGAAACAAATACAACATGTAAACTATCCAAAATATATAAATCTGTATAAATATAATATTTAAAATATAAGTTCGTTGATGAAAATTGTGTTACTCCAAATGTAGAATACTGGAATACGCTTTTCGAAATAGACATTAATGGGTAAGTGATCTGGAAGAGGAAAGTATCTAAGATCTAGGAACTTCGATTTGCACATTTTAATTACATACTATTATACAAACTTCATACGTCAAATCGAAATTTGTGTCACTGGAATTTGATAGATACTTCTTCCTGCTATAAACCGACAAATGTCAGTGCTTAGAAAACTACTATCATTTGTTTTATGAATGTCCAATTTCAATAATATTTTGGAATTAATAAAGTAATTTTTGTTTCAGAACCAATTTATTCCAGATAGACGAAAAAGTTGAATATAAAGACATAGTTATTGGTACGGATATTTGGAATAACTTGCAGGCTTCATCAGTGTATAATATATTGGTAACTTTAGGCGCTTTACTTTTTTCCGTGAAAATGAAAAATTAATTTTGTGCAAATTTTTTAAAGTTTTTTGGGAGAAGTGAGATAGAGATCAAAAGCTCTGAATTCATCTTTTACCCCGTAATTATCGTTATCGTCATTAATCATTATACATTTTATATATGATACTTTGTTTTATGTATATTGTATAATTTTTGTATATTTTGAAATGAATCGAATTGATTTTAATATTTCAGTGCATTACATACTGTTTCATTAGTGTCCAATATAAGCAAGCTGAATGCCACATTGACCTTCATTGTTTCTTAAATGGATGCCAATATCTGGAATTATCGTGCGCTCGGTGAATGAAGAAAACTCAGATGAACCAGCTCTGACAATTTGAGCAAATTCCCCTCTCCACCTTCAAAAGTTAGGAATGTTTCTAAGTGACAGAGATATGACGACCCCCATCGCAGTGAAATCTCTATGATATCGTAATCCCTGGCCAGGCGCTGATACGAATCCGTGAGATTGGCAATGTTGGCGGAATCTGTGACGTCATGTCGGACAACTCCGCATTCACTCTGTATACAAAACTTCAGATTTTCTTCTTTTTTGGAAAAGTCAATAAAATGCCAATTTTTGGTTGGGGTATAGCACATCTGTGCTGTATTTTATGAAGGTTCATGATGCAATCCTACTCTAGATTGTACATTTATCAATTTCTGAAATAAAATTACAAGAAAAAAGGTGTAAAGGGAATGGGGAGTTGACCGACATGATGTCACAGATTCCACCAGTGTAAATGGATTATAATCAGTTTATCAAGTAATCAGAATGAATGATTATAATCAAGTGTGGCTCATTGGTAGAGCGTTTGCCGAATGGATGGGAGGTCGTGGGTTCAATTCCCGGACGTGTCATACCAATAACTTATATCAATGGAACCATCAGTCTGTTTCTCTTGCCAGGCGCTCGACCTTCAAGAGAGGAGCAGAGTGATAATACTTATGTTATGCATGGTTTACTGGAATAATAGGTATGAGCAGAAATTGGCTACCCTGGGTAAGTAAAAAAAAAAATTAAAGTCCATTTTGAAATCAATTAAAGATTGAATTATTTTAGTCCTGGCGGGATAGGACTTTCATCTTATCGCTAGATTCAATATGATTCCACACCAACCCAAGCTAGGTTTTCAGGGTACTCTCCTCCTAGTATGCAGCACAGACCCTACGAGATTACGAGCAGAGATTATGTAAATTGATGGAGAAGTATAGACTGATAGAAAATGGAATGGAAAAAATAAAGACGCTGATGACATGATGATGGTAGACAGAGAAACGATAATAAGAAACCGAATTCGTGGAAGGATAATGAGGAGAGGTTGAGAGCACAAGGGAAAATAAAATATGGAAAGGGAAAGGAGGAATGATAAAAGAATAGACTTTTCTTTCTATCGAAAAACATCAATATTACTTTTTTCCAAGAAAGGAGGGATTGCTTTTGCCTAAAGCCGTAAAGTCACTTCTCATTTTTCCGCAATGGAAGTGTTATGCTCATGAAAAGAAATTAAGAAAATTATGTATAGTTTCCTGCGTAGGATCACATTAATCGAAGAAGCAAAAGCACGGTTGTTGTGATTCCCTAAGTTTATGTAATACATAATGAGAGTGCGAAGAAAGAGAATAAAATATATCTTATTTGAAATTTGCATCTCTTACGTCAAACGTATATCAATGCCCTGACTTTAATGTCTAATCAAACGATTAAAATTTAGGCAATGAATAGGTTGATATATTGAACTTGAAGTGTACAAGAAACAACTATCAATCAGTTTCTTGATTTGCCTGACAATGATAGTTCTGCTACTAATCATGTCATTTAGTGGCAGGAAAAGCAATAATACTGTACATTATTAGGAAATACACGAGAAAGTAAAAAGAAGGTGAATAAAAGGAAGAACTCGAAGATGAATAAGAACAATCCGGAGATCAAAAATTGAAATTACACATTGAATAGGCTAGTAAGAAGGCGAACAATAATAAAGATAAGAAGATGAGTCAGGAGAAGAATGGGAAGGGGAGTAATAAAAGAAGAAAGAGATGTAGAAGAATGAATTATAAAAGGAATCGGGGGATAAAGATGGAAATAATTGAACTTTTATTGATTGTGTCCAGGATAAAGATGAATAAACAACTGATAGAATATATCATTGCATTTGAACTTTTAGCTTTCACGTTTCAGAGGAAATTGATTTGAACTGAGAGGTGCAAAAATACCTCCATTCCCTAGGAGTTCCGTTACCAAGGTATAAAAATGGAGATTTCATGAATATATGAGGAAATAATGTGGTATGAATGAGTTTACGTGAAAGCTTGAGTGCAGTGGTATATTAGTAGGTGCTAAGACAGATCCCAGAGTACACTATATGAATACAGATCCACAAATTAAGAGCACAAAAAATATCTGATTTGTTATTCCGTTACCAGGGAATTGCCCAGCATTGTTTCAGGCAAATTCTTCATGCGTCACGTGTTTATTGTGCAAAAATATAATAACTTCAATTCCTGAACACAAATTTGCAAAAACTCCAAATTTCACTCACTCTTGGAATTAAATGCAGATAACGCACATCGCTATCGCAAAGCACGTAGTCCATTCTGACCGTGATCAGGGGCCCAAGACGAAAGTTAGGGGCGCCCCTGTCGCCACTCTTTAGGTTGGGTGATTTCTCATAATATGCTCAAAGTTCATCGCTTTGGGAAGTCAGCCGGTTACTTCTTCATTTGGAAGGATAATAAAATGTTAATAATGTATCTTCGAATAGTGCCAACAAAATGAAAATTATCGAACCGCATTCGGATACATTTAACAATACACATCGTCTACATGTTCAACTGCATATATTATGTTACATTTAATACAGGAACTCATATCGCCAATCATTTTATCATTTACAGCAATACTACAGAATATACTAAAAAAATATGGACTATAGACAAATCTGTCTGTTTTAAAGTCGCGTAAATTTACTTCGAAACAGGCACATATACAAAACATGTATTTGTGGTGCTTCTGAGTCTTTATTTTGACCAAGTTTGACCAATTAATAACAATACGACTGCGTCTGTACGTTGTGGAGTAGTCGTGGTGTTGGGGTTCTGACTCTCGCCTTTCAACCAGAGGGTCATAGAACAACAAATTATTCCGAAAAAACAGGGTTTTTTCTCATTGTGGGAATCGGGTATTTATTTTCCAACTTATCTCGATTAATGTAGGGGAAAATGTGTTACATTGCTGGTTAATTTGGATTTCCACAACATACTAAAGCTTGTCAGGACTAAAACCTGTTTCATTTTCATAGAGCAAGTATCCGCGCTTTTCTTTAACAGTGAAGCATGGAAACTTGCACTGGTTGTTTGCGTTTGCCTTCAAATGTCACAAATCTTCTTCCGATCTCACTCTTTTCTCCCATTCCAAACCTTTCTACATTCTAACAATCTCTATCTTTCTTGCATCGTGCAATATAACATAAAATACTCACTTTAAAGCTTAAGTACAGTTTTGGTAAAAGCAAATATTTTTATCGCCAGATTTTGTCTTCAATTCTGTATGAAATGAAGAATAGTATAGAAATATACAATGACTCTCGAGGTTCTGGTTAAAACTATTCGCACGAATGAACATCGGATAGTAACATCCTCCCGAGGGCCAACGGCCCGAGGGAGGATGTTACTATCTGATGCTCATGAGTGCGAATGGTTTTAGCCAGTACCGAGAATCAAGTCATTGTATATTACTTTTATATCCCTTCTACAAAAAGAAAGTAGCAGTTTAAATCTTATCGACTGCATCGATTTGTTGCTGTATAATTCCCCCTTTTTCGTACGGGCACCAACGAAGAATCTGGCGAGCAGTGAATCCAGGCAGTGATTTCACTTCAATTTCATCGAACTTCATAATCATATGCTCTACTTCACGGCAATACTCACGAAAAATCGACACTGGAATCTTGATCTGTTTCCGAGTATTCACATTGTCTGTGGAGTTCACATAATCTTCAATTTCCTCTTCATTATAATTCCTGAATCTTGTACATTTGCCGTCATTTCCATCTTGGTTGTTTGTTATGGAACGCCGAAAGGACAACCTTGAGTTGATTGCCCAGACACTGATCGTGATGGCTGCTTTTGGATTCATCGCTGCTGCTTTTGATTTGATCACCGTCACTTTTCATTTGATGGCTCATAATAGTACCTTTCATCAAATATTTTCTTGCCATCATGCGAACACGAAGGCCGCCAGAAGTTTCCCGTGCCGTGTAGCTGGGAAGCAGGGTCTCTCTCGCGCGCGGGCAGATCTCTTTTAGCCTAATGTGACGCATGCGCACAAAAAAGTACTATTCCATGGTACTATTCCATGGTACTATTCCATGGCAAACGGCTTTCTTAGCAAATCTATTCATTTTTCTCGTCTGTACACTGTCAATGCAACGATCTTAGTGTAAGGGATATAATATTAAAAATGATTCTGCACAAAAGATTGTGCGAAAAATAAACGTGTTTGGGAAAAGCTATAACCTAAAGTGTGCATTTTTTTAGTGTGGTGCTTTACCACACTAATTCAATATTTTCTTTTTTGATAAAGGACAACTTGCATGGTCATAATTGGGTGAAAATTTCTAAATCTAATTGTTGTGTATATCTCTATAATATTATTCTATTGTCAAATCGAGGAAATAACTTTGTATATGCCCGATAACAAACCAAATAATGCCATAACCAAAAGAGGGCGCTAAATATGGTTTGACGGTCAAATTCAAATGTTCAAAAGAATCAGTTCATACAAAAATATGCTATGGTCTCAAAATGTGTATAAGAATTACATGTCACAATCAACATCCTCAAATTTCAAATTTCTTCATCTTTAACAAAACTATACTTGGGCTTTAATAATGATGAAACAGTAGCTAAATAAAAAGAGTTACCGGGCAGATAGATGAACGTAATTAAAAATGTGTTTTATTTACAATGATGAATAAGTCACATATGATAAAATATCCACATAATATAACGTGACATATAATAAACTATCCAGTATTGAATAGACAGATAAATTAATAAATAAGAGCCAACTTTTAAACACAAATTCAAATAATAATAATGATATCCACTTTCGGTCCCATCATTAAAGTGGTAAATATTATCCCCTTTCAGTCCCGGCATTAAAGTGGTAAATATTATCCCCTTTTGGTCACGGCATTAAAGTGGTAAATATTATCCCCTTTCTGTCCCAGCATTAAAGTGGTAAATATTATCCCCTTTTGGTCACGGCATTAAAGTGGTAAATATTATCCCCTTTCTGTCCCAGCATTAAAGTGGTAAATATTATCCCCTTTTGGTCACGGCATTAAAGTGGTAAATATTATCCCCTTTCGGTCCCAGCATTAAAGTGGTAAATATTATCCCCTTTTGGTCACGGCATTAAAGTGGTAAATATTATCCCCTTTCTGTCCCAGCATTAAAGTGGTAAATATTATCCCCTTTTGGTCACGGCATTAAAGTGGTAAATATTATCCCCATTCGGTTCCAGCATTAGAGTGGTAAATATTATCCCCTTTCTGTCCCAGCATTGAAGTGGTTAATATTATCCGCTTTGGTCTCAGCATTAAAGTGGTAAATATTATCCCCCTTCGGTTCCAGCATTAGAGTGGTAAATATTATCCCCTTTCTGTCCCAGCATTGAAGTGGTAAATATTATCCGCTTTGGTCTCAGCATTAAAGTGGTAAATATTATCCCCCTTCGGTTCCAGCATTAGAGTGGTAAATATTATCCCCTTTCTGTCCCAGCATTGAAGTGGTAAATATTATCCGCTTTGGTCTCAGCATTAAAGTGGTAAATATTATCCCCCTTCGGTTCCAGCATTAGAGTGGTAAATATTATCCCCTTTCTGTCCCAGCATTGAAGTGGTAACTATTATCCCCTTTGGTCCCAGCATTAAAGTGCTAAATATTATCCCCTTTTGGTCACGGCATTAAAGTGGTAAATATTATCCCCATTTGGTCCCAGTAAAACATATAAGAAAGTTATGAGCATCTCAATTTTATAACCCAATAGTTGTAATCAGTAAAATTGGCAACGTTGGGTCACGTGATTATGACGTATATAATGCACTTCTCTTTAAGTAGTTAATTATTCTCATTGTTTTGAAACCCTCATTTTTCAACGGCCCCCATAAAAGTTTTTTTTCGTTGATATATACATGGGTACAGACACATTTATTGATTCAACGTTTTGTACATTCAAAAACAATAATTGTGACGGATTAAAACGGATTTTTAAAAACAATAAGTTATAATAAGCTTACAGACAGGAAGTACATGATCCACGTCATAAGCACGTGACCAAAAGTCACGTGTTACATCCTACTGCGTACAAAAATTGACGAATTATCACTGTTCAGTAATATGATTGAAATATTCCTAACTTTCTTATTTCTTGTCGGATTTTCTTAATTCTTTTTTTTTTTTTTTTGCTTTTCGTCTGATCTTTCTGCTTTTAAGTAAAGCGAGAGTTTTCTAGCGTAGACCAAGTCTTTAACTGAACTCTTATGGAGTCGCCAAGGATACATGTCAGCGGCGGTCGAAAATGCATGATTCACCTGTTCTTATAGATATTAAAGTGGTAACATTAAGTGGCAAGCTGGGTTGGGAAAAATGAGATTTTGCAGAAAATAATTCATTCTTGTCTTAACTTCCATCGCTTCAACATCTCGTTCTTAAACCATCCAAATTTACTGTAGTTTGGTTTTTCACAATATCTGATCCAGTTTCAACATTTGAATTGGATATCTAATTGTTTAACGATGTATCATCTGTTTTGTTGATACTAGCTTAGTTTAGGCATGCTTTTTATTTTTTTTAATGAAAGCTAAATGAACTTTCAATTAAAAAAAAGATAAAAGGCATGCCTAAACTACATTAAATGTAGTTTTAGTGACTTAAGTTTCAATTTAGTGATGTAGTTTAAGTCATTTATTATTGTGTTTAAGTTTTCAAGTATCATTAGTGTTCAATCATTTTGAAATTTTGTTCGTATTATAGAATACTAATTTTCGCTTTATTTTCGTTCTTTTTCTCGCAGTATTCTATCTTCTTCACTGTACAAGGGAGATTTGGATTATCAAATTCGTCTTCGTTTATACCTAAACTCTCTGTTCAGAGTCAGTTTCATTTGAAGTGTTTTTCCGAACTCGACCGAAACTTCTCACATAGCAACCCGTGCTATGTGAGGCAGCCACACCCATTATAATACATTGATATTTGTCCAACTTCAAATTATAAAGAGTGTCGACTAAACTACATGTATCTTGAAATTCCTTACTGTCTGTGTTAGAGTACTCCTATTTTAATGATTTTCTCATCTGTGAAAAGATGTAACCACAATGATTCAGCCTGAAAGACAGATATATCGACAATGTCATATTTTAAACTTGAGTGAATATATGCACCAACGCCTCCGCCTCTGCCCAGAAGACGACTTTTAAACTCGAAGTTATAACCATCTAATTTAAAGTCAGGACAGTCATTCAATTGCCATATTTCCGTCAATCCAATTATACTAAATTTATGTCTTACCACAGTATCATACAATAAAGAAAACTGACTAAAATTATTTTTAAGTGATCGAATATTTATGTGCGAGAGGCTAAGTGACCACTGTTGGACGTTCTCAAAAGCTGAGTTGAATTCCTCAGGTTCCAAAAAAAATGCTTCATAACTACTTGTTAATGGTTTAACATAAAAAAATCATAAACTTCAGTTCGCTCATCATATCATGACTATCTATCCTTGTATCAGTTATTTTATTTTCTTCAGGTCAGTATCACATGAGGTCAGTTGACCAAGTACGTTTTCCTTCTGCTTAACCAAAATTCCTTTGTCTTTCCTGGCTTTATTAGCGTTGAAGAGGAGCTGCTTGACTGAAGAAAGGAGGTCATGTCCGAGGTCCTTGACTTTTACGTCCTTCAAGTTCTTTCTTCTGGTATAGATTCGTTCGCGAACTTAGCGCGCACTAAATCTAACAAGTTTGGGGCGCGGCCCACGAAAAGACTTCCCCTTCAAGACGTCAGATGCGGTGAGCGATCTCGATGTCGTTTTCGCAAGCACCAGGGTCGACATTGTGCAACGCCTTCACAACGACCCCCATCAAGTTCTCATTTTGAACTTCTGACACACCCGCATTTTCAATGTTCTTTCTCCTCTCGTACTCCTCAAGATTGTGCTTTTTATTCGCAAAAGTTTGCACCCTGTCTTTTAGATCATTGTTCTCTTATCTCATTGTTAAGCTCCTGGAGGTGATCAGGTATCTGTGATATATCATCAAACTTCTCGCTCGGAAAGCTTATGGATTTCTCAACACTTGCCTGCCCTCCTTTAACTACGGTGAGATCAGTTCCCATGGCAACTAGTTTCGCCATCACATCGGCAAGTGATACACTGGTCGCTGACAAGGTCGCACCCTTCTCTTGACATGTATCATAACACATGCTACACAGTGCCTGGCCATCCTCGTAGCGGCGTACGTCTTTCTAGGCTGGACATCGAGTGCACTTCACGACTTCTAATGTTTCAAACATATCACCTTCTGCAGAATTTGGTTACAAAATCAGAGTAGGCCAGTTGAATCCAGGTTATCAAACAATACTCCTGGCATAAATATCATCTGCTGAAATGGCAAATTTCATGTATATTTTTATTACTAGGAATAATTCTCTTAAAATACTGGGTTTACTTCCTTATCACGATATTATCTATTTCTGTAAAATAAAGTGGGTCACATTCAACAGATCCAAACGGCGTGTATTCTACTGTGCGGACACAGCAATCGCACACCGGTACCAAATTGAAGAGCATTGAATTAACGTTCGACTTAATTTTTCGAAAATAGTTTATATCATGTTGCTTATTATCTTTAATTGGTCAATCTTCACTATTAAAATAGCAAGAGATCATGGCAAGCTCGAGGCTTGCTATTATTCTGATTTTCGTGTCATTCTTACATTTTGTTTCGATTCTAACATCTACACAAAGTCACGTCTATTAAATGTTTTTGCCAGAATTTGGCACATTGTAGGCACTTGCTATTGACAGCCATCGGGTCGTCTTTACTGCGCTGTTCTGATAGATTCGGGCAATGAAGAAGGTATTGCATAGTTTGCAAAGCACCACAGTCACAATTATCATTGTCATCATCAGTGTATCCCCACTTTCTCAAGTTGTACTTGCAGAAACCCATTTCTCTTCAAAGTCAAAGTCGATGATTTGGTGAACACCGACTGTTTATGTGCTGGGTGTCAAGAAGGTCTGCCAAAATAGGCATGATGCAGCCTTTAATAACATCGAACAATTATTCTTACTTAAAGTTAGAAAAGAAAAGATATTGCTTGTTTGGTAGTCTCATAATTCTGTCACATATAGGGCCTATAAAATAAAATAGATACGTTCAATTTTGCAATTAATCGTATCTCTAAGGTACATGTTTTGCCATAGACTTGCGACAAATGTTCAGCGGAAATTTGATTGTTTTTTCTATGTTACACGCCCATGTTTAGCAATCTCACTTGCTCATGCATGAATACAATGTATTTATTTTGTTTTTAAAAGTATTCATTTTCAATAATCTAAATTTTGCAAAGAATACATCATATAGCGTAAATCATATACAAGCTTTTAACACGATATAAACTATTTTCGAAAAGTTAACTTGTACGCAGACAATAGGTCCGCACAGTGTGTATTGAACTGTGCGGACACAACAATGACAAGCCGGTACCGAATTCAATAGTATTACAAACGAGAATTGAAATTGCGTTCGACTTAACTTTTCGAAAATACTTTACATTGTGTTTTATTTAAAATGCTGATTATTTGACTGCACATATTCAAGATGATAATGATCATTTAAATTATTGATCACACCACTTTCTTGACGACTTCACATACTTTTAAATTATTCATTTGACTTTAACAGATTTAACACATTGTTAAGTGTTTCATATCATTCATTGGTTTTGGTCGTCCGACCAAACGAATAAATTACTTGGTTGGATTATTTGAAGATGTATGTTTTGGTGGAGTTCACAGGGAATGGTAGGGGTTAATGGAAATATCTTTTCACATTAACGCATTGATGAATACGAACAATAATGCGTCATGGAATTTCTGACAAAATAACACCATTAATTCATGGAAAGAGAAAACTGTCTGGATATTGATGAGTTGTTTGAAATTGGCTCATGTCTATTTTGGCGCAATACATTTTTAAAAACCTGGACATTAACAGTCGGTGTTCATCTAAGCATGAATTAAATTTGATTATGTATTAAGGGACTCGTAATGGATGATTTTTTAACAGACATTTCAAAAGTGTAAAAAAAAATATATTGATACACTCGGTAGAGGCTAGATGGGCAAAAGTTTACATTACATTGGCCAACATAGTAGCCAAAAACTGTCCATCTGCCTCGACTCCTTGATGGTGATATTTTGCTCACATTGTTTAAAATTTGCCCCGATGTTATCTACAAAAAAATGAAAAACACGAAAGCTGCCAGTTTTGTGTTGGCAAAATGTTGCATCTCGTATAAAAGAGTTGATTTAGATGAATAACTATTCAAATATACTTGCAGTTACAGTGAAAGCAGGAAATTTCTCTGTCTTTCTAATTTCCAGGAATAATTCTCTAAAAATACTGGATTATTTCCTCATCACGATATTAACTATTTCCGTAAAAGTGGGTCACATTCAACAAATCCATACGGCGTGTGTTCTACTGTGCGGACACAGCAGTCGCACGCCGCGATTTAAATAGCATTACAAAGGAGTATTGCGATCGACTTATTTCAATTCGCCAGTCTTCACTATTAACATAGCTAGACATCATGGCAAGCTCGAGGCTTGCTATTATTCTGATTTTCGTGTCATTCTTACAGTTTGTTGCAGCCAAAGGTAAATACAATTCAGAATATTTGGGAATAAAACTAGCATCTCGGTGCATGTTATTTAGTAAATTACCTGAATTTGATTTTTGAAATGTTGATCTCATTCTACTGAAATTTACGTAAATGATATATCTTCATGATTCCAGCATTCTTACTGCACTGCGTTTTTTCTAAAGAGATTTTTTAACTGTCAATCCGGCATTTTACATGTTTTAAAGGTATATATTCCTAATGGTCGGGATGCAGAAAGTGGGATAAATGCATTTTAGCATTCGACTATTTTAGGAGATATTTCTTTGTTGTACACACTAAGAAATTAGGGTACAACTTTGCATCCCTAGGGGTACAATCCCATGTAACACCGGGTGAACCCTATGGGGTACAAGTTTGAACCCTAAATGTGAGGTGCAATTTTGTACCCCAACCAAGGGTACAAGTTTGTACCCTATTGGAACACATTTGTACCCCAGGGATGCAAAATTGTACCATTAGGGTACAAAATGAGATCTTTGGCGTTTGGCAAAAAAGGAAAGGAAAGGATGTAGTTTAGAGGCGTGTATCATTCAATTCTGAATATTTACGCCAGAAGAAGAAGAGAGAAAGAGGGTCGCCATCTTAACGTCTCCACCCGAAAGACGGTATGCGACCTGGTTTCGAACCCACAGGCAGGAACGAACCCAAGTCTATATGACTGTCCCGAACAGATGGATTTCAGGCGCACGCCACGGCGCCTCAGTCAATATCGACCCTCGATATCGACCCTCGATACCGACCCTCTTTGTTCGTGAAATAGTGCCACCTGATTGGTCAGCCACTGTCGCCTCGCTCGCTCGCCATTGGTTAAGACGTGTTCCTTTTCTAGTCTGCTATTTATAAACTTTATTCAAAACATCGATGTATTAATGTGTTTTTTTTTCTTCCGAATCTTGTAAGGATCAACGGAATAAAAAACATAGTAATAAATTAAATCTATTACGTATGAAAGAGAGTTCCTAAAGGTAAAATAAGAACAAAATCAGAATTCATTTCCGATCACGTATAGAGAGTGGGGTCTGCATTCTGCACTAGTTTCAAATCGGGAGGGTACAACGTTGTACCCTTCGTACCAGCTTTCATCACATGGGGTTAATTTTGAACCTCATAGGGTATAATAAGGATGCCGGGGTTCAAATTAGGGACTTTGCGTGATTTTGGACCCTAACTGTACCCTAATTTCTTAGTGTGTAGGATAGTGTATGATAACTGGTTTAAACGGGACAATTTGTGCTGCATTTAAAACAAGAGTCTGCCCAAATGTAATATTTTTTTATACAGAAGCATAAAACCAGATGAATACAACAAATTGGGTTTGAGAAAAACCGGATAACTAATAAGAAAGTTATGGATGTTTACGCAAATTGGCAACTGATGACGTCATAGATGCACAACTGAACATTTGTCATATTCATATTAATGTTATAAAATGTTAATTTTTCCCCAAAAATATGATTTCCTCAAAATTGTAACTAAAAATATCTTCATGATAGATATGTAAATCCCATGTTGGCATGTTTACATCAAGACAAACTTAATATCTTTTGGTGCAAATGATACATTTTGCACCATGAATATAATAGTTCATTCATGATGTCATTAAACTGGAATTTCTCACAATTGCTTATTTTTTCAAATCTTTGCAAATTCATAACTTCTTTTTGTTCTGCTCAGTCACCAATTTATTCTGCTCCAATTAGAAAAATCATTTTGGGGTAGACACCTTTGGAATAGGTCCCAGTGCGCTTCAATGAAAGAGTTATTGAAGAAAACAAAAGATACGTTTGTTCGAAAATGTGAGTTTGAAGTAGTGAAACGTGCATTTTACGAGCCAGTTGGTATTCAAGATATCCAGTGTTTATTAAAAGTCATTTATAGCTTTGAAATTGGTGATTGGAATTCATTTTTTGTTTTGTTTTGGAAAGGATCGACCACGTTGAAGACAATGGCTCACATTTTCAAGAATTGAAATATGATTTATCTGATTCAATAGATTTGATTTGTTCAATTTTCTTTTAACTCAAAGTGATAATATCTAAATATGATATAGTTTAATATAATGATAATAATAATGATAGAAAATACATGTATGACAATTCTTCATAAAATTAAATAAAACATAACCATCAACCGCGCCGGTATCATTCATGTGCTGTCACAGACATTTTTCCACTCAACAACTTGAGTTAGCTATGCGTTTATACGGTTCATGTCACAGGAACACGATCTAATCTATTTCCATTAAATTTAGTCGAACGCCAATCCAATGTTTCTCTGTAATGCTAGTCAAATTGGAACCGGTTTGTGATTGATGTGTCCGCACAGTTGAATACACGGCGTATGGATCTAATATATGTGACCCCTTTACTTTACGGAAGTAGTTTATATCGTGTTCAGGGTGTGGACATGGCGAATTTTGGCGCGATCGCGCGATCAACGGCCGAGATCACTAAACGGGAATCTTCCCCCATCACCCCCTATAGACTGAAGTTGTCGATATATCCCCATGGCAGTAGATATTGATGCCAAATGTACTCAGTTCATTTCAATTCATATTCATTCAAACAAATTAGATTCTGAAACAAATGAAAATAGCGAGAATCTCGCCCAGAAATGATACATTAAATGTCATTTATGTTTGAAATTACATTCTATGTAATTTTATCCGAACAGAAAATAGAAACATTCATTGAACATTTGACTTTTTTCAGGGAGAAATATTACTTTAGACTGCGATAGAGGTCATCAGTCGATTCGTCCAAACCCAAACAATCAGTCCGAGCAATGGCGGTTGGATGCACCAGATGGCTTCAGGATTGTGATCCGGTTCCGGATTTTCGATTCAGAACAAGATCCAGAACCATTTTACGACTGGCTGGAGATCTTAGACCCTGATTTCCCTCCAACATATCAAAGGTACATGGTAAACAGACATCCGAGATCCAAAGTCTACATCTCGCGGGGTTCAAGACTTGTCCTTGTCTTTCATTCAAATTCACGAGTATACGCGTATGCAACATGTTATAGCAACACAGGTAAATGAAACCACGAATAAGATAGTCTCACGCCATTATTACGAGAAGCGTCCGTGTTTACATATTCTTTGCCATTTCCAAATGAGAACAATGCTAATACTTTATTTTTCTAAGTGCCTCTAATTGTGCTCGGAGACAGTTTATTGTTGATGATTTACTTGGGATCTGTATTCACTAAACTATATAGCAAACTTTGAAAATCTCTCTTCAGAAACATGCCTGAACATAACTTTTCTAATCTTATGGACGATTTAATGACCAAAACGGGCGAATTATGTGATGTAATTCCATTACAAACATTCTTCATACTTAAAACCTTCCTTGTGTACAATGTAAATATCCATCCCATTTACTTTTAGTACATTCTAAGAGTCTAACCGATCTCTGGACGCCTGCAGCTGAGCTATAACATACAAAAATTTAGCTGAAAATGGCATGTAATTCGGTTACCATCCATGTGCAATTGTCATATTGCAAGCAGTTACAATCTTCTAATGTTCATCAAAATTTGTATACATGCATTTAACGTTATTGCATTCATTCGATATATTTCTAAGAATGTACATACAATGCACGTGATAAAATTCTAAATTGACAATTGAATCAAAATTATAAATATGGTTTTTAATCAATACAAGAAAACGAATCATAGGAAATTAAAGTAAAGTCTTATTAGCCTTGTTGGGCAAAGTTCCCATTGTTCTGTGAAGTGGAGGTATTTCTTTTGAGTACATGTACATACAATAGGGGAAGCGGGGCGAGTTGGCTCTTGGGGCGACTTGGCCCACCACGTGATTAGAGCGGTTATGTTAATTAGATGATTCTGTCACACATTACGTTTTAAAATTATTTTCTATTTGGCATGCTAGAATTTCCATGTGTATTCGTTAATCTATAAATAATATCACTTTCATGTCAGAACGTGGGGAATTCAAGCTATTGAATGGCAGTTCGTCGAACGAGGGCATCTTGAAAGTCTCTGATCCTGACAGACCAAGCCAATGGATCCCCGTCTGTGAGGACTTGAACATTTATACTGCCAATTTCGTGTGCCAACAGCTTGGATTTCCTGGAGTTCATCGGATCAGCAGTGATGGAGAAAGTTTGGAAGAAAATTCTACTTGCGCACAATATGAATGTTCACTTGGTAAAAATCACTCTCTATTTGATTGCCTATCTATTTTATGATTATTATTATTATTATTATTATTATGCTTATAAGATGGCAGACAAGGCTTTTATATTTTGTTCCATCGGCGAACTGCCAAACGAAATAGAACAAATGAAAATAATAGAAAGGATCTTAAATTCACGTATTGGGGTTATTTTGCATCCACATTTCTTTTTACCCATTGACTTCTGGAACTGGGCAGTCCCTTCATGAAGTCTGTGGTAATTATGGAATTCAGCACTCAACGGGTTAATGCAAACGGAAAAATATGGGACCCCAATCCCCTCCACCTCTCTACTAAGAGTCAATTACAACACGTGAAAACCCCATGGCATCACGCAGTCTGCTACGCGGACGCGTGCCGCTAGCCCAGCTAACTGGATTATCAAGAATGAGGAAACAAACAAGATGTCGCCGATTGTGAAGCGATATTAAGGTTTTGGACTAAATTTTTGCAATATTTTGTGAACTTGAATGGACAAGGTCTAGGTGTCATATAAAATGCACAGCGAATGTTTACTCTTAAATGTAGCCACTGTAAGTGCAGACACAATGGATGACTTCAAGTACGGTGTACGGTGTTCGATGTTGGTGTTGAGAGAGCAAAATGGCCCGTAAACGGAGCTCCAACATCGTTGGTCAGTTTACAGAAACAATACGATCGCCCTATCGATCGCTCAACACCAGCCCAAAACCGATTGACGTCATACGCGCTCGCACAAAGCCTCGCGAAAAGCTCGACGATAAAATAATTTTCGGTCCGAAATTCGCAAATTAATGTATTCAAATGGTACAAATTGTGTAATTTTTTTTCAAATCCAGAAGTAAAAATATTGCTCCCCATAATAAAGTATATGGCTTTAGTTTTTATTAGCGCATTTACAGTATTCAACCAACTGCTCCTGTTCTGCGAGACAAAAACAAATGCATGATTTCAACACCAACACCAACACCGAACTTGTTGGCTGTCGTCTGCTGAACCGCGAGGATCACGGTCGGTGTTGACGATTTACGTGCATTTGCCCCATTTGTCAACACCAACCTATCCCTAGTGGTTGGTGTTGACGAATGGGGAAAATGCACCTAAATCGTCAACACCGACCGTGATCCTCGGTTTAAAAGACGACATCCAACACCAGCAATCAACACAAACGGCCGGAAATACGTCAGAATCTTGAGAAGTGTTGAGGCTGGTGTTGGTGTTGCTGCAACATGAACACCAGCGTTCAACACCGTGCTTGAAGTCACCCATTGTTTTCAGTAAGATTATTCCACGGTTCAACCACTCTGTTTGAGAAGAAGTGGCCTTCTAATTAGACTCTTGAACGTCCTTGAAATAATTACTTTGAATGCTCTTTTAGAATTTTTTTGGGGAAGAAGAATTTTTCACCGGAGTTTTGTAGTATCCACAAAAAGAACTTGTAAGTCTCTATAAGATCAGTTCTTCGTCTCTTCTCCTGTAGGATATCCATTCGAACCTTACTGTTGCACAAACGTAAGCATCTTGTCTGGACATTTTCTAATGATTCAATGTCTTTTTGAGTGAGAGGGCTCCAAGCTGAAGATGCATACTCCAAAGCTGGTCGTACTTGCGGTATTTGCCGTTCTTACTCGTAATTGCCGTACTTACTTACTTATACTTGCTGTACTTACTTACTTGTACTTGT
>BQKZ01003934.1:34982-45536 GCA_036244855.1 Temnopleurus reevesii
TTCTACATTCTATGAAACAAAATTATCCAAAGGGTTAGATTCCCTTTAACAACAATTGGACTTTAACCTGCAATCGTTAGCGATACTGTATGCAAAATTGAGCCATACGCATCCTTACATTCCCTTGCAAATCAAGATTGTTTATTCACTCTGTGTATGACTCGCATTTGGATAGGTTCGTAGGTTCCTGCAGCTCCCCAAAACGCTGAACAACATTCCCGATAAAATGGCGTCTCAAAGGGAACGTCGCGAGATCAGCAGCCCGGAATGTGATGTAAAATATTACATGACCGCAGTTGGTCCAGCACTCTCAAATGAAATGTATAACTACACGAGGGAATTCCGGCATGTCTACCGAAAAATGGGAACAGTGGAATTTCAGAAGACCCTCAGTGCAGGGGGCTTAGTGACGGACAACATCAAGAAAAGATTAGGAGAAAAGTGGTTCACTGAGTCTCTCCAGCACACACGGCAGTTTACAAATCAAGGAGCATCTGGTCCCCAAGTTGTTGCAGAATTTACTGTGTTAAAGAAGGCTTACGAGGAAGGTGTAAAGCAACATTCTGTTATTCAGAGAGGGTCAGGTGCACTCAATAGGGAGGTAGTTGGCAGACCTTTTAACGTGACTAACACTGAACATTTGGTAAATCATCCCAAAGGAAAAGTAAATGTCGGTCTGAAAGGTCCGAAGAATATTAAAGAGTTCAACAGAAGTGTGGCGCACATCGAGAAGATTGACCCGATGAGCGCCACTAATAGAGTCAAGGTTTTGCGTTGGATGAGACAAAATAAAGCCCAGGCGGCCTTTACTGCAGTAGGAGTCGTATTGACTGCGACGTCGTTGACTCTTTCGATTGTAAACGATGGTGGCAAAGTTGGCCGTGAGACAATGATTAACCTGGCGGAGATTGGTGGTGGACTTGTCGGTGGGAAGCTTACTACAATGGCTATTACTGCTATTGCTGCGGCACTTGGGTCAGTCGTTCCAGGTATTGGCACTGCGATAGCCTCTTTCATCGGCGCCTTCATTGGCTCGCTTATTGCTGGAGGTCTGACGGCATTTCTTCTGGGGGTGAGCCACACAGAACCAGGCCCAGGACCACCCCTTCTCGAATCCGACCCATTTCCTCTCATCTTTGGGGCACCGAGCATTGGGGTGGAAACAGGTGGAAGAGGAGCTCCAAGTCTCGGCTTGGAAACCAGTAGTCGCGGAGCGCCCTCCTTAGGTATCGACACTCTTCAAGGATATCCGGCAATGGGGTTTGAAACCAGGAAATGAGTAGAATAAGACAGAAGATTCTACGTATATGCTTATAAGCCCTTTAAAACTTCTGTTCGTTTGTTTTATTTTGGCTTAAGGGGAGAGATTTATTTTGACACAAACACATCACTTCATGTTAAAGGATCTTCACCCTTAAATATATTTATGCAGTTTAATGAGTGCGTGAACTTTTTATCACAATTAATGCAGACTTCCTAAAGGGTATAACTCTGTAAAATATAGCCACATCTACTTTCAATGGTGAATAATGTTTCATTTGTATAAAGTTGCACCTATAATATAACTCATTGTTTTCATTTGAAGGATGTAATAGTTCTTAGTAGATAGTGCGTAGATTTGAGTAATATTATGCATAATATGGTATATATTCTGTTGGTTGCGCAATTACACATGGATTCATTTTCATAGGGAGAATATGAGATGATTATCGCAGTGCGCACTATTTGCTGACGATGCTCTGCTTTACCGCTTTGTGAGGTGTACCGATGACATAGGGCTCCTTTATAACATTTCGCGTCGGTGTGGTCGCCCTGAAAATCTTGCCTTGATTAAAAGCAGAAAAATCAGGCAAACAGAACAAAAACAAGATTGAAGTAAATCCGACAAGAAATAACAAGTTTATGATTATTTCAATGATAATGATTGAACGGCGGTATTCATAAATCGCTGTCAGCATTCGTCATAACATGCGGCTTTCGGTCACATGTGATATCGTGTGTCACGTACTTCCTGTCAGTCAGCTTACTATAGCTTAAAGGGAAACCCACCCCTGGAATCATCTAGCTCATATTGAATGAATAAAAATCAAGTGAACAAACTCTGAAACTTTGAGCAAAATCGACCAATCCGTTCAAAAGAATTTTCAAAATCATAGAGATATGACGACCCTTACCGGTCATGGGGGTCCGTGCGATCGGCAAATTCGACAGAATCTGTGACGTCATGTCGGACAACTCCTCATTCACTCTGCATACAGAATTTCATATTTTCTCGCTTTTTCGGAAAAGACAGCAAAATGCATATTTTTGCTTGAGGTATAGCATTTCTGTATTGATTCTGCACGTATTTTTGAGAAGAATGATGCAGCAACCTTACTCTAAATTTTACATTAATCCATTTTTAAATATTCTACATGTATATACAAAGTGAATGAGGAGTTGTCCGACATGACTTCACAGTTTCAGTCAGTGTTTCCGATCGCACGGATCCCTATGAGCGGCAGTGATCGTCAAATCTCTGTGACTTTGAAAATTCATAGCTTTTGAACGGTTTGTCCGAGTTTGCTCAAATTTTCACAGTTTGTTCATCTTATTTTTCATCATTCAATGGGACCACGATAACTCCAGGGGTTGGTTCCCCTTTAATGTTTTTAAGAATCGGTTTTGCCCCATAATGTTCAAAGGGTTAACTCACTAAATCTCACTATACCCGTGTACTATGTAATTATATCGACATTGTTATGTTCTTTTTGCGTTATGTATTGAAAGGGGGATTTCTTTCAACAAAAAGATATAAAGTGCTTGCAGATGAGTGCATAAACTACGCAATATCACGTGACATAGCGTTGCCAATTTGCACGACAAACAGCTGAGTGATAGCATTGAAATATTCATACTTTTCTAATTTATTGTCCAATTTGCTTCACACTGTTCTGATATGTTTGTCTGACCTTTCTGCTTATATCATTACAAGACATGATGTATATTTCTTGTATATAATAATCTTGTTTCCTTCTTTTACATAACAATTTTTATACAATAGATTAATGAATTTGTATCCAACTAAAGAAACTATTTTTGTGCCAAAAGGCTTTTTCAAAGAGCATAGCAGCAGTTAGAACATACGTCATCGCCACGTGATGCCATGTTGCCAATTAGCTCAAATATACAACGGTTTGAATGATTGTTAGATTTCTTTCAAATATTTATACCATTCATATTCATTCTTATCCGATTTCGTGTAAACTTTTTCATATATGCTTTTCAATTTTTATCAGTTTCAGACCTTCTGGCCCGGAGTTCTCCTTGTAGAATGAAAACTTGTAATTGTAAGTTTAAATGCAGAACTGTTTGGAGGGCGCCAGTGAAACATATTACATGTATTAGGATGCTGCTATCGTGGCATTTCTGGGTGGAAACTTGAAACTTCCATTTCTGAGTGTGTATTTAGGCTAATAGTTAATTATCATGTTTACCTTATGTCGTGTTGTTCGTTTAATAAAAGAATATAGCACTTGAACAATTTCCGGCTTTTGTTTCTTTCTGTTTTGGAGTGGTGATATATATATATTTTTAATTGAATTTATTCTAATATTTCATTACATTATATACTGTTTCATCAGTGTCCGCTATAAAGCCATGGTATCATAGGGCCCCGCAAGCAACATGACTCTTTGTTTGGATGCAGTTAGCTGTGAATAAACAAAGAGCCATATTGAATCGTGTTGCTTTTGGGGTCCTATGTGACCGGGGCCTAAGGATGATGAAGCAAGCTGAATGCCGCTTTGACCTTCATTGTTTCTTAAAGGGAAGCCAATATCTTTATCGTGCTCTCGGTGAATGAAGAAAAATCAGATGAACAAGCCCTGACAATTTGAGCAAATCAAGACAACCCGTTCAAAAGATATGAATTTTTCTAAGCAATGCTAAGTGACAGAGATATTACGATCCCCATCACAGTGAAAACTCTATATGATATCGCAATCCCTGGCCAGGTGCTGATACGGATCCGTGAGATAGTCAATGTTGACGGAATCTGTGATGTCACAACTCCTCATTCACTACAAAATCTCACATTTGCTTTCTTTTACATAAAAGTTCACTATATGTTGTGTTTTCGCTTGCAATATAGCATGTCTGCATCGATTCTGCATGTATTTGAAAAGGAACTTTTTCAACCCTCATTTTACACTTTTTATAAATCCACTTGAGTTGTCCGTAAGTATATCACAGATTCTGTAGGATTTGCAAATCACACGAATCCTAATCGCCAGCATGGATTGTGATATTATTGAGCATTTGAAAATTCATAACCTTTGAACGAAATTTCCGATTTGGCTCACATTTTCACAGTGTATTTCTTCATTCTAAGAGAGCACGGTAATAAGCCCCGGTCACATAGGACCCCGCAAGCAACACGATTCACCAGACTCGTTGTTCTGAAGCAGTTAACTGTGAATTAACAAAGAGTCGGGGTGAATCGTGTTGCTTCCGGGGTCCTATGTGACCAGGGCTTTAGGGTTGGTTTACGCTTCAACAAAGATTGGACTTTATAAACTGCAGTTGTGTGCAAAATAGTATCTTTTTGTCTTCATGCATCATTGCTCCTTTGTCCAAAATGCACAGTTTCGCTATTAATATGTCACCATGGTCACTATTCTGTTTATGTTTTGGATGTTAACGGATAAGTTTTCTTTTAGAGGCAAATGAAAAAAACATGAAGTGGACACTCTGATACAGATTGAAAAAAAAACATGAGGAAAAAAATCACATGAAAACTGCCAAAGCGCCTAAACTTTATGGCAGATCATTCTGCCAATCGTATCAAGTTGATTGCTATGTAATTAATTGGTAAGAACATGTCGTTTTGACAACCAAAACCCAGTTTATGTCAATAGAATAACCCTTTAATGACGTGCAATGTTCATGAATTGAAAAGAAACTACCATTCAATGGAACGAAATTATGAAGACAAGGAAATCCCCTGGTACACAGATTTTGCTGACTTTGAAGAAAAAACAGAGTCAATACCAATGCTATTCACGCGGTTTTGGCAGGAAAATTCTATGATATATACTGGGATATCATAAGGAATTGGATCCTTCGGAACTGTAATTTGCCAAGAACTTGACTTGGGCTCTTGTGCCGCTCATTCCCTCTCTTTCATTGTTTCAGGCAAATCCTTTGTGCGTCAGGTGTTTATTGTGCATAAAAATTAATAACTTCAATTCTTGAACACAAATTTCCCATAACTTACATGCGCGCACCATGAGGGGAGGGGGGCTTTGGGGGCGCCAGCCCCCGCGTCAGAGCTAGGTGGCCCCCAAAATTGCTGAAAAGGGGGCGCAAAATCCCTGCAAGGAGGCGTCAAATTTTCAAAATCCTGGGTGCGCGCATGATTTCGACTTTTCCCGAAATTCTACCCATTATATCAGATGAAGATAACACACATCGCCAACGTAAAACACGTAGTCCATTGTGACCGTGATCCAGGGCCCCCAACACGAAAGTTAGGGGCGCCCCTGTTGCCACTGTTTAGGTTGGGCGGTTTCTCATAACATGATCAAAGTTCACCACGTGGGGAAATCAGCCGGATACTTTTTCATTTTCCCAGTTTTGGAAGGATTTTGAATTTGTACCTATGATTATATTGTGAATGTATAGTGCCAGAAATGACGATTATCCAACCGCATTCACAGACATATAACATTACACATCGTCTACATGATCACCTGTACATAGTTAATCAATATGTTTAATGCATGCTTCATTTCTTACAGAAACTCAATCACAAATTATTTCATCTACAGCTTTACTACAGAACATATGAAAATATATGGATATTATACTATTCTCTCTTTTTTTTTAAGTCGCGTAAAATTACTTCAACACAACCACACATACAAAACATGTATGAGTCTAAGGGGGTGTTATTCAAAATCAACTGCAAATCAACTGCAAGTTTGCAAATTGTACCGCGCATTTTCATTCGCGCGCAGTATGTGCATTTAACAAGACGCCTATGAAACAATGATTTTGATTGGCACATTCCGATCGCAAGTTGCAGTAGATCAGAACGTGCCAATCGAAATCATTGTTTCATACGCGTCTTGTTAAATGCGCATCCCGTGCGCGTATGAAAATGCGCATAAGAATGTGCAAGTTGCAGTTGATTTGCATTTGATTTTGAGCGTCACCCCCTTCGTACAAGTTTGACCCAATACGTTTATACGTTGTGGGGCCATCGTGGTTATGTAGTTCCTACTTTCGTCTTTCAACCAGAGGTTCGAATCCGAACCATGGCGTTTAAAAACGGTAATTGTTCAACATTGTGTCCGTTTAAAATAAATGCCAGATTCTAAATGTTTCCTAAATGGCTGATGGAGTACATAAACTAAGCTGTTAAAATATTAGGCTACAAAATCAACGTTTATTGCTTTAAAAAAGGGAAATTAAAAATATCACTTTAATATAGGCACGATGTGCAGTACTGAAGTAACAGTGAACGCTTTAATCAAATTTCAGGGATATCTTCATAGTGCCAGTATAATATCCTTCTTTTTTGCGTTCTTTTTTTTTATCAACAATGATCAATCTGAATCTAATAATAGGTCACACATCTTGGTTTGAGAATTGTGTTAACAATTTCGTAATATGAATCAAATTTAGGCTTACTTACTCTAGAAATTTCCCAACTTCAAAATCGATGCCATCATTTTTAATGGACTAAAATTAAGTTACTCAAACAAATTTCTTTCACATAATAAAAACCTCAAATCTAATAAAAGTTATATTCATCAAAAGAATTAAGATACAAGAGCCAGTAATATAATCATATGTATACACATGTATTCCATGCGAACTAATCACGAGCTATTCAGTAACATGCTAGATTTGATAATAAATGGAATCCAGTTTACATTTATTACATGCTGCTATTTCGGACAAGCCTCGAGCACTCTCGGACAAGCTTTTAGGTTGCAAGAATGTCCCCGCAAGAATAGCTTTTGTTTGAAATGTATGTACTAATTTGCTTAGTTAGCAAACTCGCCTATTTTTACATGTTTTAGTGTTCTTTTATCTACCCTATCTATACATTTTTCGTAACAAAATAAATGCACATAATTGTATTTTATTCATTTATTTAAAACGGTTTAAAATTACAAAAATTTTCGCGGCCAAATTTCACAGATATGCATACAAGACTACAGATAATGTAAAATGAATGATTGTACAGCGAATATAGAAGATTCACAAATTGTAAGGTATACATTAAAAACTTGATTCGATAATTAAGAATTGATATTTGGATATAAAATAAGGGCTTTGAAAATGGAAATGCATCAGTAAAAAGAGTAATTTTAAACATCATCTGACTCTGACATACTGTGAGTAAGCTCATCTACGCGGATAAATATTTTCTACCTGCTCTAATGACAATCGATTGTGAAATATTTCTCTAAAAAGCAAGAGTAGGATTATTTATATAATATATTCTTATTAGCATCGCCGTCTGTCCAAGGAAAGTTTTACATCTGGAATAATACCTCTTTGAAGTAGGTTCGATGCCGCGTCTGAAAGAATGACAGAAATGCTGACAAATATGTGCTTCCTAAAACGCCTCATTAGGACGGAGAACAATCACTGAACCCGTTGTTAGAATAGCCATTATCCGTTTAACGAAAGTTTTATTGTGACGGTAATTACATTTTTTCAGGTTTCCGGTGAACAAGTACCGCACATGAATAAGCACATAGATTAAGTGAAATTTGATACCAGAGATCAGAATTTGCAATAATTAAAACAATAATTTCTACAAGTGGACATTACTAAAAACGAATGGCCTTAAGGGCTTTGATAGAACAATATCTTAATTATATAAATCTGTAGCAAAAAGAGTCCATGTGAATTACAGTTTCTTAGCTATATCTCAATAAATAATACACAGCGAGACTTGTAATTTAAGATTATGAACCAAAATGATTATTAGTCCAACTGCACATTTGTAACTTATGTGCACTTTTACCTTAAATTATTTTACTCAGCATCCTAAATCTTTAGATAGATTGATATCTTAAAATCACTCCAGTCGTATTTGGCGGCATCGAACCTCGGACATCAAAGGATCGCCCTATGTATTGTTCATCTTTGAATTTGACCAGGTGTTTCACATTCATGACTCTGAGCTGTTACTCCATTCTTAAAACCCTCCTTGGTCTATCTCGAATTTTCACCATGAAGACGTGCTGTTTTTAATCATAGTATTGGTCAAGTCATCTTGAATTCAGTCTTGATTCACCTGCAGTAAAAAAAAAAAAATAATAATAATAATAAGTAAAAGAAGATAAATAGTTACTCGCTTGTGTTTTCGGTTTTGCCGATCGCACGAATCCCCATGAGCGGCAGTGATCGTCAAATCTCGGTGATTTTGAAAATTCATAACTTTTGCACGGGTTGTGCGATTTTGCTAAAATTTTCACAGTTGTTTATCTGATTTTTCTTTATTCGACGAGAGCACGAGGATTCCAGGGGTTGGTCCCCTTTAAGGGGTGTTGTTCAAAAGTTGCAATTGATCTCAAGTTGCAGTTGATTTTTTATTATTTTTGTTTATTAAAACATATTTAAACAGGATAAAAAGATCAATTATATACAAGGTAGAAATTGGTTTACATCTTGGTCCTGGAACAAAACAAATGCAAATAGTAATCGGAACGGGACGCGCCAATTAAAATAATTGTTTCATGCGCGTCTTGTTAAACGCGCGTACTGTGCGCGAATGAAAATGCGCTATACAATGTGCAAAGTTGCAGTTGATTTGCAGTTGATTTTGAGCAACACCCCCCTAATAATAATTATTGTTTGGGAATTTTGCATTTATTATACATGTATATCTCAGAGGGCCAGACCACATTCAGACAGAGTGGCGCTAAGTAACAACAAAACAATGCTGACAGAATAATGCGGCTGGCCATATTTTTTGTGTGGCATTTTGAACTACATTTAGCTGCAGTGCAAGTTTGCAAATCAAACGGTGCATGCTGCCACATCGGTAAAATGGGGCGCTAGTGTGTAGAAACTACTCACCAAAGATATCTCTTCTTATCGCAGCCCTGTTTCTTCCTCATGGATGGAACCATACTTGGAGGGGACGATATTAAGTTCTCCGTTAATCTTCTTGATAATGAAGCTTCGGTCGCTGTCATCAGTGATAGAATTGGTTGCTGTTTTTTGCCATTCCGTCTTATTTGTTTCCAACGAAACAGTTTTCCCTATGATTGACACGGTTTGGCGGCCATGGGGGGTAGGGATAACTGTAATTTCACCCTTTGGAATCTGCCGTGTGACATTTCTGTTATCATTGTCAGTTAGAACGATTTTAACATCCTCATCTGTATGGTTTGCGATGTGTGTGTTGTGCTGTTGGCCCATGTTGTCGTTTCACGCGGTTGTGTGTCTAACGGTCGCACAAGTTGATATGCGAGCATGCAGCACATTTTGACAGTAAAGTCTGCAAGAGTGCTCCAACTCCTACATCAATATTCATGAGGCGCGTGTGCTCACCGCGCCGACTATGGTTGGCTATTACCGCCAAAATGTGTGCCTGAAACATGCGCGTGCCGGTCATAACGTACGCATGGGTCTGTCATAACGTACGTATCGGTCTGTCATAACGTACGCATGGGTCCGGCAGAACGTACGCATGGGTCTGGCAGAACGTACGTATGGCTCTGACAGAACGTACGTATGGGTATTTTCTATTATGTGTTTATGTCATTCTTAACGTACGCGTTGCTGTGTCATGTCATACGCATTGACTTGTCATGTCATACGCGTTGACTTGTCATGTCGTACGCGTGGTCTTGTCATGTCGTACGTGCTACTGTGCCATGTCATACGCATGCTTCCGAAAAAAAATGAACATACTTGTAACTATTTTAGTCAAAACTACGCGTACGGTATAACACAGCCACGCGTACGGTATGACACAGCCACGCGTACGGTATGACACAGCCACGCGTACGGTATGACACAGCCATGCGTACGGTATGACATAGCCACGCGTACGCTGTGACACAGCCACGCGCACGTTATGTCCCAATTAATCACGATGTGATCCACCAACCAATAAGAAAGCTTGTAAGAAAGCTTACGTACGTTATGACCAGCACGCGTATGCTACAGGCACACGTTTTGGCGGTAACGGCCAACCATACTATAGGCACTGAGTCTGTCATGTAAACAAAACTTTGCGAGTTTCATGCGAACAATGCATGCGCATTTGTATCACATGTGTACATTGCTATTGTTGTATATCATGCAGATCACGGAAATCACAAGTATAACAAAGAGTTAAAGGGATAGATTCGCAATGGTCGTGATGCTTAAAATCATGTCAAATGAGCTGATGTATTCAGAAATTGCTTTTACATGCCTAACTGTGTATGAAATTAGTGGAAGATTTTCGCATGTATTCTCGCGTATTTTACTTAGGAAATGCAAATCAGCCGTCATTCTTACAGTGCGCTAAATGAATTGCACCGGGGGGGGGGGGGG
>BQKZ01003935.1:0-34959 GCA_036244855.1 Temnopleurus reevesii
TTTGAAAAGATTTTAAAAGGAAAAAAGCAATCGTTATGGCTCAGGAATATACAACTAGGTTAGTGTCTGATGATGATGATGATGATGATGATGATGATGATGATGCTGCTGACAATGATGAGGATTTTGGTGATAATGATGATGATGATGATGCTACTGATAATAATGATCATTCTACTGATAGTTATGATTATGATGTGATGATGGTGGTGGTGGTGATGGTGGATTAGGAGGAGATGAAAGGGGAGGAGGCGAGGAGGTGAAGGAGAGAAACATGAAGGGGTTGGGAGGAGGAGAAGGGATAGGAGGTGAGAGGAGGTGAGGGGAGAAGAAAGGGAGGAGGTGGGGTAGGGGAGCGAGGAGGCGGTAGTAGGATGGAGTAGGGGAGGAGGAGGATTTAGATGATGACTATCATGAAGTTCTAAGATGTTTATATTTAATGCTACCGACTATGATGATGAGGAGGATGATGTTGAGGAGGAGGCAGGAGAGGAGGAGGAAGAGGGTTTGCTGTTGATGATGACTATGGTGGTGACAGTAATGAAGATTTTACTGATGCTAGTAGTGGGGTTAACAGACTAAGGGGGTGTTGCTCAACATCAACTGAAAATCAACTGCAAATTCTCAAATAGTAATGCGCATTTTCATTCACGCGTGGTGTGGGCATTTAACAAGATGCGCATGAAACAATGGTTTTGATTGGCGCGTACCGATCAACTGCAAATTACGATCAATTGAAACCTTTGAGCAACACCCCCTAAGAAAGAAGGATGTGCAATGAGCAGGTGCAAAAGTCGGTTTTAATATTAGATGCAATTTTAAAGATATATTCTGGTATTTGTTAAAAAAATAAAATAAATGTTCACAGAATCGCACAAAATGTGAGAAGAATGTTCAGAACTATGAATAAATAATATGTGCCAAAGTGTTTTGCAAGAAAATGTATAATGGCAGAGAAATGTGCAAATAAAGGGGCAAAATTGGGCCATGTCGGGCCGACAGATTTTATACCAGTCCCACGCGCTGCTTCCTGCGTTTGCTGCAGTGGACAGAGCACGTGGAGAATGACATAATTTCGCTTTTAACCGGTTTGAGGTTATCATATTAGTTTTCCCTTGTCTACACAAGTCACGTTGTGCTTTGTTTGTAACATAAGATTATTTTAATCATTCATTTTTCCAAATTGAAGTTCTTTGCAAGTACTCGATATTCGCTTTAAGGCATTCTTTATACACAAAGGGTGTTCTTGATGACTCAAAGCGTTCCCGAGGCTTGCCAGTAGCTTGCCTGAAATAGCAACAGGAAGTATATGCAAATTGGATTCCAAGTATTGCAATTCAATTTGTTTAAGGAATACCATGCAACTACGCTCATTGGCAAGAAAAATACATAGATTTGAATCCATTAGCAAACCAGTCTATACAACTCCTAATTGAAATTTTCTCCTTTCCCATCGCAGCATTCTTTGGAGTTCTGTTTGGTTTAGGGGGAGTTATAGGGAAAGACGGTGCTAAAGTCGCAGAGAATGGATTTCTTCAGGGCTACAATACTGTTACATGGATCGTTGTAATATTACAGGTTAGTTAATATTATTCCTCACAGTCTATCTGTAATGTTCATTTCCAATTTAATAGACCACTTTCGTTATATTAACATTTTGTGCGCACTTCTTAGTCAAATTCACTATGAAAAACTATTTGTTCATCCGATATAAAATAATTGTATTTCAATAGAAGGAATGTGGATAGCATGCAGTGGTTGTTGCTAGGTTGGTCAAGCTACAATGTTTGTCCAACCTAGCAATGTTAATGATGCGAGAAGCATTCTGACTGTTGAACTCTTTTTGACAGCTGAAGTTTTCCATTACTGCATCTTTTTCACTCAGTTCTATTTCTCCTTTTTTTTCTTTACACTCCACCCTTGATTCCATTTGTGCCTTCCTCTCCTTCGCTTTCCAAAGATTTGCATCATGCTTTAAACCCCCTCCCCCCCAAAAAAAAATCAATATAGGCATGAACTCTTTCTAAGTACTGTTTATTTTCTCTATTTGATTTATGTATGCATATTGTGCATTGCATTACACTTATATAGTTATTTTAGTGACAAGATTGTTCCATTATAAAGCATTTTCATTTACTTATTGTTTTTACTTGTTTATTCTTCTTTTTTTCTGTGAGTAGTCATCAACACGATAAGGTGCTATATAAATCCAAAATATTATTAATATCATTATTAGCAGTGCGACATTTGGAAATGGTAGAATGCTTGAAGAGTGTCATATGAGCCATATTTCAACTGATTAATGATTTATGAGTAAAATAAAAATACATTTTCTAATAAGCAGCACTTAAGAGGGCGATTATAATTAATTGTAGTCGATCAAGTGTCTCTGTAATGAAAACCCATTGTACTACTTAATCATTAATAGCAATTATTAATGTATTGTGTACATTGTTTTGATTAAAAAATCTCAAATGCCAGATCCTAAATGGTACTTAAATGATTGATGGTGTACATAAACTAAGCTGGAAAAATATTTGGATTCAAATTCAACGTTTAGTGCTAAAAAAGCTAAAATTTGAATTATGAATTACATAAGCACAATGTGCAGGAATTATTGATATTAATAGTGCCTTTATAACTTCCTTCTTTTTTGCATTCTATATTGTGTTTTCATTAATATGAATTTAATGAAAAAAGGTCAGACAGCTTGATTTGATAATATTCTAAAGGGTTTCTGAGGTACAAGAAAATATATATATATATCAATTATGTACAGAATTAACCCCAAATAAGTGACATGATTATCATTTAAGGATTAGAAGTAATCTTAAACGTGTGAGCCAATCTTTGTACAAGTCTTATTTTTTGGTCTTTCATGAGAAAGTAGATGTCATGGCATATATAGAGGAGTTGGTGTTGTGTATACTAGCAACTTGTGAATTATTATTATGGCCCCGAGATACATTTTGAATAACAAAATTGGAATGTGTGAAAATATTTATATAATATTGGATGGCAATAAATGGAATACCAGGGAATATTGCACGAGTTAGGGCAATATTGCACGAATCGAAGATGAGTGCAATATTGGCCCTAACGAGTGCAATATTCCCGGTATTTCATGAAATGAAGCCATCCAATATAATTATTATTATCTTTACATATACCAGAAGGCTGGTCACTGCTTTGCGCAAGCGTAAAATTGAAGCCGTACAATATGGCTTAATATTGTACGGCTTAAAACTCTCATATAGATAATAATCTTAATCGTTTGTAATGCAGGCACTTGGTGGTCTGATTATAGCAGCTGTCATCAAATACGCAGACAATATACTGAAAGGTTTCGCAACATCGTTATCAATCATCTTGTCAACGTTGATCTCGTATTATTTTCTTCATGATTTCACGCCTTCAAGGTGAGAAAAACGTTATCAATTCTTTTTGGTCAGAAGGTCAAAATTTACAATTTGTGTTATATCCTACTTATAAGATTGTATACATTGTCATTGGTCAAGGAGCAGTCATGTGATAACAAATATTTTCACCATGAAATAAATTGGATATGGCGTGACGTCAATCTCGGAATAGTTTTGGATATGTCAATATTCTGACGTCATCTTTTACGATAACTGGATATTAAGCTATCGATACCGCGATATCGATATCAAAGGTCATCGAAACATAAACAATGGCTGCCGAGGAATCAACAACGATGAATCGAGATTTAATCTCATAGATGATGATGATTTAGAAAAATTCATTTCATTGACAGATTATAAGTAGGATATAAATTTGATTATTATTCTGGTTTACTTGTGTAGGATATAAATCAAATACACCATGCACATTTCTTGAAGTACTATATGAATTTATGGATTTTTTGGTGACCGGCATAGTGACTATTTTCTTCGGGGCTGTGCCCCTCACAAAATAATGCTCTGCCAGTCTCCTCACAATCCATAATTTCAACTAGAACTTCTCAGTGCATGGTATCTTTGATTGATATGTCACACTGAAATCAGACAAAAGTTTGATTCCCATTTCCTATCACTGTGAGTAGATGATACAATGGACTGGAACAAAGAAAATAACTTCATTCAAGCATTCAAAGTAGCTTGTGATCACAAAAGAAAGTTGTAGGTTCAATGCTTGTTCAACATTCTTCCACAGAATAAGAAGAATGGAAATTTCTTAGTTTTGTACTTCTAGCTATTGTAAATGCTTGAATGGAGGTCGTTTCCTCTAGGCCTTTGTCCCTTCTGCTCTAGTAGATCAAGTAGGTTCAAGTTCAACTTTATTTTCCGCAAATCACAAATCATAGTATAATACATGTGAAGAAACAAAACAAATCAATACAATGTAGTGTAAAAGATATATTGTAATACAAAGATATTTAGAATAAGTATGTATAGAATAGGAAAAAAACTGAATAGATATTTTACATCATATCTTTCTTATTTTTCAACAAAACTGTTCATTTCATAAAAACTATGGGATAAGCAGGGAATACATTTTAAGGGGAGTGAGAGTGATTGCTCTCCTAAAGCTCCCCTTAAATGCTTTTTGGGGAGTGATTTATAGAGCCCCTTGTAACCCCAATTTTACTACATGAAGACCCAATTAAGCTCCCCTAAAACTCTCCTTGAGAGCATCTAGGAGAGCTATCTGTAGCTCCCCTACAAATTCTTAAATTCAGTCCCTGATAAGTGGAGGGAGCCTATGAAAAAGCATTTCTTGTTGTTTATTCGCCCCCCCCCCCCTGCTTGGCTGCAGGTGACCAAATAAAGGTCATGTGTGATGTCAGGAGGCGGAGCTTCGTGTGGCATCAATTTTGCTTGGTGGCCAACTGACTGAGAAAAAAAACACAGGAAAAATGTTTTTTTTATGCCCTTTCTGATTACCCCTTTTGCATGAATTTTAATGCCTCCGCCACCGTTAGGTGGTGCCTGAGGCATTATTTTTTAAACATTGGAGATTTCAAATACTCGTCCATTTTTCAAGCTTTTTTTGTTTTGCTCACAATTTTGTTCTGCTCACAATTTTGTTCTGCTCCTGGTAAAAGATTACTATTTTTGGGGTAGACTTTTTTTTTCAAAGGGATAGTTCACCCCAGAATTGTCTTGCCTCCATTAGAACATAGAGATACAAACAGTTTTATGATTAGAACTTATATTTCCTCGTGATTAAACATGAATATTCCACAAAAAGTGTCAGGGTGCAATTTGTAAATCTAAAATCAATTTGTTGGCTAAGGGCAACAATCTCTTCCACTGCAAATCGCCATATTGAATTTCCCCACTGGAGCTGTGACGTACCTTGCGATAAGTATAGGGCATGTTCCCAATTCGTGCAGCATTTAGCCACGCGATGGCCTGATCGCAAGCTATGTCACTAAAACAATATAATCGGTTATATTGGAGCAATTGTTTTCTGTCCATTGATCGGAATTGCAAATGGCGGTGGGCAGGAGCGAGTTAACAAAAAAGGGTATAATTTGACTATTAGTTGAAAGGATTTGATGGAATAAAAAACAAAATTCTCAGGAAGGATACAACTATAGAATCTGCTATTATAATAAATACTGGAATGAACTATCCCTTTAAATAGCCTAATGCCAGTTGGGTCTGTGGCGATTTTGAGTCTTGATTATTGACACAGCATTTGTTCATGAAAATGTGTAATATTATGTCCGATTCTCGAATTGAATTTCTATATTTTGCTTTGATTTTCAGCTATTTCTTCATCGGAGCCGGTTTCGTCATCTCGGCGACGTTCCTCTACGGTTACGTGCCTAAGGTAACTCCAGAACCTGGAGTAACAAGCAATGTATAGTCGTTCATACTGCCTTAAAATGTTCAACAGTGTGTTCCAAGAAAAAGGAAAATGAAATTGCCAGCTGCAGTCAAAGCTGTCTCTAGTTGCCACCCAAGGGAGGCAAAAAAACTGGCCATGGTAGACAGGTGACCTCTATGAACAGGTTCTATAACACAAATATTTGTCTGGAGGGAATAAATAAAAGGGGGCCACTAAAGGCAGGGTGATACTATGGTAGCTACTATAGACAGGTGGTCTCAAAGACAGGTTTGAATATGATTGTAAGTTGGAATAGAATGTGTATGAAACGTTATCTCCTTTTATATGTTTCTTGCAACAGATTAGCACTCAAACATGCATAGTGCCCCGCACCAAGATTTTGTGTGATAATTCCGGAATGTTCAAAGCTCTCACCCTGTCGCTCCATGATTTTTACTTTCAAGCCTTTTGAAACAATTTACAGGAATCACATTATCCATGGCCAATATCTCAGGGGGGGGGGAGGGGGGGGGAGCCGCTGGATAAATAACCCAGTCTTGATTGCAAGGAGATAGACTGAACTTTATCATGAGTGTATGATATTTCATACACTTCATGCAATATGCTTGAAAATACAACTGGCAATCTCAATTTCCTTTTTTGCTGTGCACTGTATGTATCATCTATGAAGCTCCAATTGCCAACTTAAATAATAATGATTTTGAAATGTTCATTCCATTAACCCTAAAAAGCCTAAGCTATTTTGATGTCTCTGTGGCCCAAGGGGGGGGGGCACATTGTGCCCCCCCTCGAGAACTTCCAAAATATTTGACGGATCGGGCTGAAATTTGGCACAGATGTAGAGCAAGTCGTAATCTACAATTTCTGACCGTAGGAATTTCCCAAGGTCACCGTTTGAGGGTGCAATTCAATAAAATACATTAAAAAAGGGTGAATTTTGTTACTTTTGACATATGGTCTATTAAAATCAATATTGTGGATTGAAAAATGACTGAAATGTGGTATTATCCCCCTTTAATATCTTAGGAACACATTCCATGACTTTATTAAACACATTAGATGCATTTAGAGGTCAAAATATGACAATAATTGCATCATGTCATATTTATCACAATATTGCCGATAGAGGGCGCCATACAGCTTTTAAGAAATTCATGTTATTCCTTTAATTTTTCACTTTTTAAGCTCGAATCTTCACCATTATGATTTTCAGGGCTTTCTGGAAGTGTATGTGGTACTTTTATTTGCATGAAGTTTGAAAAAGTATTTTTAAATATTTTATTAAATATTTATGAAAAAAAATGACTAAAAAACAAAGAAAAACAAAAGAAATTGTCGGAGAGCGTTTTTTCTGTTCAAGATGCACAGGAGAGAGCAAAAGCAAACAAAAAATCATAAATTGTGACCATTTCCACAAACTGAAATTATTCGAAAAACGGACAAACATGCAGTTTGTTTTGTGGTTGCCATGGCAACATGAAAAACGGGATAATGATAAAATTGATATCATAATGTCCGCAACTAAATTTCGGAAAAAGTCACCAAATTTAAGCGTAATCGGACCAAAAATGTAGGAGTGGTTTACGATTATGTGGTAGGGGGGGCACATTGTGCCCCCCCCTTGGGCTTTTTAGGGTTAAGCTTAAAGTTATTGTTATTGTTTTATATATTTCAACTTATTGTTTTGAACATTGAATAATCATGGGATATTTTCTGAATTATTGTCTTACGTTCTGTCTGAGATTTTTATATGTATATTTAGATAATGTTTTATTCAAAAGCCTTTTATACATATCATATACAGAGTGTCTTCTAGTTTTTATAGATGCATATAGAAAAGATAGTTTGTATTTAGAATTATGTTTGTTTATGTAAGTCTTTGTCATAAGACTGTGTGGTCTGTAAGTTTTTCTTTGTTTGAAATTTGTTTTTTGTTTGTTTAGCTAGTGAAGGCTGCGTTATAGTAGTATTTGTATTAATCTAAAAGTCAAAGCATTTCAATTTGATAACTTCTGATATTTTTACCTATTAGTGACCACATCATTTTCAATGGTTGATATAATCAGTGTTTTCACTTCAAATTGGCAATTAGTTTTTCATTCATCCTATTTCTAACAAGGATCATTGGAATAGAATTTGTGTGTATCACTTTAAGTGGATTCATTCAAATGTCAGTAATTTTTCAAAATATGAATAAATGTTTGTACGGGTAAACAGAAGAAAGAAAGCTTCACTGCGTTGCCAATTTAATGTTAAGCCCCGGTCACATAGGACCCCGGAAGCAACACGATTCACCCCGACTCGTTGTTCTGAGGCAGTCAACTGTGAATTAACAAAGAGTCTGGGTGAATCGTGTTGCTTCCGGGGTCCTATGTGACCAGGGCTTAAATTTTCTCCCATCCATAAAATCACCCCAGCGTCAAATTTTCCCAAAATAGTTTATATAATAGAGTGTGCAGAGAAAAATGTGTTTTTTGTTTTAAAAACGTTAATCTGGACAACATTTTTCTGAGATGCTTTGTAAACAGCTATAAGAAAGTGAATTTCAGGACAATTTTAAGTTTAATTTTGAGTATTTTGCAAAAGCTAATCACCAAGTTACATCTCTAGTTTATGCATCTGAAAATACTTTTCGTGGGTATCCATCAACACTTGTTTGCCTATCTAACATGTAATTTGAACCTCACAAAATAATATGTTTACCAAACCTCTCGTGCCCATCCTTGGTAAGCAGAAAAAGTGGCCACTATAGACAGGTGTTCTTAACATACAGGTACTTAATTACACACTTTGTTCTACCGGGTTGCAAAATACAAATCCATTAAGAAGAGGTAGCCACTATAGACAGGTGTTCTTAACATACAGGTACTTAATTACACACTTTGTTCTACCGGGTTGCAAAATACAAATCCATTAAGAAGAGGTGGCCACTATAGACAGGTGGCTGCTAAGGCAAGTTCTTGATAAGATAATTCAAATTATGAGATTGTCAAAATTTGAAATATTATTTGATTTACCAGTGCTAGTGTCCCATTTGTGAGTCCTCAGATCTATACAACCAATTCTCTGCAAGTTTACAATATTCGGACCACATTAATGTATAATTATCTCATTCTTAATTCGACTTTGGAAGTATGGGTCATACAGTTCTTCAGAGTTTGATGAGGTAATTTATTTAACTCAAATCGTGCAATGATTAATTGAATAAGCTGCCATCATGAATTGAAAGTGTCTTCTCTTCTTTCTCAGTTTTTAGTATTTTATTTTTTGTTAATAACGTCCAGAAGGAAGAGATATGAGAAAGCGAATATCCTTCGGTATGAGGTGAGTTTTGATACAAGTTTCTGTTGGTGTTTACTTGAATGTGCACCCCAACTGTATAAATTTGTTGTGAATTCATTATTAATACTTCATTAACCCCCTCGTTAATTTGTGAGTAATCAAGAATTTCAAGTTTTTATGGTTGTAGCATGCGCTGATATTTTGTTTTGAAGAAATTCATCAGAATGCGTTTCATTTACAGGAAATGTGGTACATGGGAAAAGTGGTGCCAAAACAATTAGTCAAGTAGAATACCAGCAGGACCGTGACAATATACAATTATTCACGGCCGCCAGATGGTGCAGTGGGAACTATCATCCCCGAAGCCTCTCGATCGGCGTGACTGAGGGGATGATGGTTTCACTAAACCCATCTGAAGGCCGTAAATAATCTATTTATATCCGTCATCGATAATACACGCAACGTTAGCCCTGATGTTAAATTACATTTTCATTGTTTAAATTATGCTATAGATATATAATGGATCCAAACAGAAAACGAGGAAGTGGACACTGGTACACGTCAAAATTAGGCAGCCTCAATTGCCTTCGCGCAAATCAGCGTACACACAACACACAGGGCTAGTACCATGGTAGTGACACAGCTAGCCCCGCCCGCCGCGCCCGGCCGCGCCCTGGCACAGTGCATGCCCAGTTCGCGCGTGGCAATCCATTATCATAACGCGTAGGAGCTTTGCCACACAGCATAAACAGCGCGTACCGTTTTGTTACGTCACAGAAACGTCACCCGGTAATAGTTCATCTGGCAAGCCGTAGATAGTTGTCGAACTATTTACGGATGACGTCACATTCAAGTGAATTTAGATGCCGGTGGGAGTTATCAATAGTCACGTGAAGGGATTTACACCAATCACCAGCTCAGAATCTTTTTATGACGGATATAAATTATGATAACGCTGGTTTATTGGTCAATATGATAGTCTAGGGTGTACTAAACACAAATCCGGTGGGTGCCACTTGGGCACCCTTGGGAAAAATATTTTATTGGAATTTTGATATTTCACGGAGGCACTAAGGTGACAGACATATATGAGATTTTTTTCGCCGCAACAGCAGCACTCCGTTTGAATCTCATTTTCGGTGTCACTTTAGGGCCTCTGTAATTTATCGATATCCACGAATGACGAAAAATGAAAATTCCATCTTTTCATGAATTCTCAGTGCTATATCTCAAAAGGATATGATGCGACCCTCAATTTACTTCATATGGTCCGATATTAACAAATCACAAGCCTGCTCTGGTGTTAACTTTGTAATTTGAAGGTATAGCACTAAGAATTCATAAAAAATTGACATTTTAATTTCTTGCCATTCATGGGTATCAAAAAATTACGGAGGCCTTAAAGTGACCGAAAATGAGATTTATGAAGGACGGCAGTTGTTGCGGCGAAAATATCTTGTATATGTCTGTCACCTTAGTGCCTCTGTAAAATTCTAAAATGCCAATAACATTTTTCCCCCAAGGGTGCCCAAGTGGCACCCACCGGATTTGAGTTTAGTACCCCCTAGATTATCATATTCACCAATAAACCAGCATTAAGGCCCATGCACACCAAACACGGCGCGGCATCACGGCACGGTTTTTACGCGCTATCTTGGTTGTTATTAGCCAGCGCGGAGAAAGGATGTTTAACAATTGGCCAATCACAAGGGAGATATCGCATAAAAACTGTGCCGTGATGCCGTGCCGTGTTTGGTGTGCACGGGCCTTTATCATGGTATGTCACGCTTTGGGTAAAAAAGGGGTCAATTCTTTTCGGCTAAATGCTGCAGGAATGCCAACAAAAAGCATATTTGTCTTTGATGAGGGATATTAAACTCAGTGATTATTCAGAATGTAAAAGGGATAAAAAAAGTAACGATCTGTGGACATGAAAGTATTATATAATTCAATTACTCTCAATAGAAAACAAAGTAAATATGACATGCAATTTGACAGGTGTGTATCTGGACCAAAAGCATTTGTTTTGGGTAAATAAGGGTCATGGTTAAAGAATTCATTTGACAATAAAATATTTTCAATGGCGACAGACCTACGTTATGCGATATGGTATGCCGGTGCTGTTAATTTGTAGACGTCTACAGATCTTAGTAACCCCTTAAGAAGCAAAAGTATGGAAAATATGACTTTTGGTTGGCATTTCTGCTACACAAATCTTTGGTTTGACAAGTTCTTGAGCAATAGCATAGCCAATCAAAGCTTTCCAGCGCAATGGCATTGAAGGATTTCTTCTAAGCATTGCCAATTTACGCCAAGAAAATAAAATGTTTTGGTTTTCGAAGAATACCATTTAAAATTGTGTTAGTAAGTTGGACAAAGTTATTATTATTATTTTTGTTAGTTTTGATTACATTACAGATGAATAATTAAACGTAAATCTTCAGCCTCTTACTCACCGAGACATTTAAAATCCCCCAAGAATAAAGTATTCCACAGGAACAAATTGCTATTTATGTCTTTCAGAAAACAATTAGGGAATGATCAACACCTGTATGGTATATAAACAATGATTTCTGGCAAAAAGGGAATGACATCTTTAGGAGTTTTAATTTCATAATTCATAGTTGTATTTTCAGTAAACTTTTATTTCCCATATGAATTGTTTTTACTGTTAATAGTCTCGCATGGAATGTACACCATCAGTCACATCTTTACATGCATATAGGTTAAATAGGTTAGGTGTTTAAGCAAGTCATGATCTTGATATATTTCTTTTGTAACCAAATTTCATGACCAATACTAAAAAGCTTCACACTGTTTTGTCTAACCAGGTTTCCTCTTAATTTCTTCCAAAAATATATTTGGGCTATACTTTGGAAAGAATAAGTAGTGGACTATCAATTATATTCATGTTAGAAGCAGATATTACTGTATACATGTGTATGTTATTTAAAAGCATGCATGAGTGCAAATTATTCACACATTATCATTTGGTATAAATTGTGACACCAATTAATTCCCCAAATAACCCTTCATGCTATTACAACATTTAGCTTTTGTTTCAAGATATTTATTTTTACTTTTCAATGTTCATTATTCAATTATATTCTTTCTTGGAATTTTCTTAAAGTGTTGTGTTACAAGTGAAATCATATTGATCAAAATAGATATTTTTCAGAGTTATTGCTTATGTCTATGGTGTTAAAGATGATTGCCAACAATTTGAAAGAAAAACCACCCACTCTCAATTAAAATTAGAGGAGTGTCAAATGAAAAAAAATATAGGTAATTTCTATCAACTGTCTGGCAAAAATCTCTACATGTCCAGATGAATAGGAAAGAGCCTGCTCACTAATTAGCCTACAGAACAACAAAAGACTTTGTGACTTTAAAAAGAAAGAAAAATTTCATTCTATGTGTATTCACTAATGCATAGCATATTGGATAATGCTGATTTTTAAACATGCACTAGCTGATATACATTCCCCTAAATTCATTTGCTAAGCACTCCCAAGTAAAAAAAAAAAAAGCAAAAACATTACGCTTCTAAGTAGAGGGGAATAAGTTTTTTGTTGTGTTTAGATAAAATCAACCAAATGTGATTTTTTCCACTGTGAATCCTCACATGTTAAACATCTTTTTTAATGATTATTTTCACTTGATCCACACACAGATGAAGCACTGGAATAGCGCCCCCTCTTGGGGAAAATTATACTATTAGCTTTGAGAGCTTGCATTTGTGCGGAAGCAAGAAGTAAAAAAACATTTCAATGACAGAGTCTATATAAAGAAGGAAAAACAGATGTGAATAGCGAATTTCCGATGTCTTTCAATACTGCTGCATACAGTGGCATTTACTTGTAATCTTCCAGTATTGCAACATATTGTAAATATTTCTAATCATACAATATTCATGTAAATGTAGTAAATATGTATATTATTGTAGTCTATCAAATATTACATCTTTTATGGAAGTATATGTTTATAGGAGCTCTCTAAAATGATATAAGCACTCTTCAAACAGTGTTCTCGCTCTAACTGGAAAACCTCAAAATTGGGTTCCACTTTTTTCCAGTCAGTGACACAAAGACGCAACTCCCAATTTGAATGTTTTGAGAAAAATTGTGTTCAAAGATTAATATTTGTATAGGTCAGTGCATAAAAATGGAATTTATGACAATTTTATTTCTCTATGATAAGAAGCATTTTAATGCCAGCATGATCATAAAGAAAGTTGACATTTTCCTGAATATTTTGATATTAAAACGGTATTTGTGCCAAAAATGGAGGTGTGTCTTTATAATCCTGGACCCTTGACTTTTTGTCTACCAACATGATAAATTTACTGGCACCAGGATAGAATATATGTAGGTACTTATCTTTTTAAAGTATGAAGCTACTGTGGTACATGTACATTACCTTTAGGGGCAGGATGGCACTCTTTTTATGCAGTTGATCCATATGCACACTAACAACACGATATAAACTATTTCCGAAAAGTTAACTAGAACACAGACAATAGGTCCGTACACCGTATATTCAACTGTGTGGACACAACAATGACAAGCCGGTACCGAATTCAATAGCGTTACAAAGGAGCATTGAAATTGCGTTCGACTTAATTTTTCAAAAATACTTTATATCGTGTTTAACTGTATCTTCACTTATCCTGTAGCTTGAAGTTTCACTAACTACGATCATAAAGATGAAACTTTGATGGGGTTTACACTGAGATGTAGTTAGTGAAACTTGAAGTTAGTGAAACCAGTGAAACTACTCATGAACTGCAATCAATTAATCCCTTAGACTGTAATGAAACTTTGATGGGTTTCACATTTAGCTGTAGTTAGCGAAACTTGAAGTTAGTGAAACTACTTTTGAAAATCCCCTTGACTTCGATGAAACATTGACAAACGCATTAGAAATCTTGTGGTTTGGTCATAGTTTCCAACCCTTAAAGTTTAGTCGTAGTTTAGGAAATTAAATTCAATAAAAAAAGTTCAGTCCAAAACGCTCCATGGAAAAAAATATGAATGTCATTATTATTTAGAACTGAAAGAAATTTTATTATTCAAATGGACACATTTTGTTTACTTACATCAAACTATGTAATATCACATTTGGAATGATGCATTCAATCCCTCGGATTGATCAGGGAGGTGACAAGAAAGGAGTGGAATCTCTTCCAATGTTATGTAAATGTGCAAGCAATCTGTAAAGCACATCAATGGGATTCATTGCATTCCATTATTGTTCACTAAAGCTTTGAAGTTCCATGTGCCATGCCGCCTTAGCACCAGAAACTTGTCTGTTGTCAGTTAGATGGCTCTAGATCATTTTAATTTTCCCAAATTAGAGGGTTATTTTCGCCATAAAATAGAAACTGAAAGGGGTGGAATTATCAAAAAACTACAGATTAACAGTTTTTACCAACTTAGAACTTCATTCAACTGATGATTTTAATGCTTTTGACAGAAAAAGGAAAATTACACCTTCACAAAAATACAATATTTAAGGCTGTTCCGACAATTTGCGCATATTTTACTTTCATAAAATTGAATATGTGACTTCCATTCTACGACATAGTGTTATTCACGAGAGCGTGTTTTTGCGTGTTTCTGGTAATTTTGCACTTTAATAATCACAAATTTTCATGAGGATCCATTCGCTGGTTCCCGTTATGGCGTAATAGACAAACGAGATAAAATGTATTTAATGACACGGCGAACTGATGCATTGTATGATTACTTTACCCATCTAATTTCCTCGTCCAAGCAACGCATAAGCTCTTTTGTCTTTAACACCTGGATAGCAAGTGCCTACAAGCACCTGGCTCTTTGTCGGCTCGCTACATGGGGACAAAGAGACCAGAGAATGTCCTCTCCTTTCATGACAATTCCCTGGATTGATGAACCTATCTGTTATTTTTCTTATAATGAGGGTGTATGTTGCCATTTTGCACTTTTTGGAATAAGGATTCTGATAACAAGCATCACATGAACAAAATATAAAAGTAAGCAGATAGAATGCACGCATATAGTCTTATTTTTTTCATACAGGTGAATTTGTATCAGATTTTACACAGAGCATTTAGTAACTGTATAGTCCATGAATATAGTGCAGTAAGTTGCATACATACTTATAATAATCAATCTCCTGGTTGGGGCTAGAAAGGTGTTAACTCATTTTGTTTGTTCCGAAAAAATAAGATATGCATTAAATGATTTTGATGTTTACAGACATAAATATTCAGTTGGTTTTATGAGTACATAGTTAGATATATAATCCTGTAACTCTAGTTTGTATCATGAAAAATAGCAGAATGAGACAAATAAGCTGATATCAATAAGTTCATTCTCCCCCCTCCCAAAAAAATGGAGTCAATGCTCTTATGCCCTTCTGACCCCAAACAGACAACATGATATTGTGAATTCATATCTTTGTGTGAATAAAATCTGACCTACATTTTATTTTATATAGCCAGGGGAACATTTGACTTTTATTAAGAGGCTTATTTTCTTTCCAATTATGTATTTTTTTTAAACGCTTTTGCCATTTATTACCTTTCTTCATCTTGATTTTTGTAAGAATAATACAATTAATATGGTTTTAACATGTTTTCTCAAATTCAGCCATACTTAAGTCTTGTATTGAATGTAGAATTTATGAAAAATGTGTTTTCTATAACCATGCAAGTTGATGGTCTTCTCTCTTCTTGTAACTCCTCAGATCATCAATGTTTAATTATTGACAGGTCAATTTAAGGAGATTATCACAAGAAGGGAACACGTATGGATTGTTACTACAAGGTTGCAATTGATCAATTGCAAATAAACTGCAAATCAGTTGCAAATCAGAACTTGCATTTTCATTTGCGCAGTGTCTGTGCTCTTAGATGCATATTGGCGCATGCCGATCAATTGCAATTTGCAATTGATCACAACTTTGTTGTAACACCCTCATAGTAAGAAGGAGATTGCTGGGACCATTTCTTGCAACAGGCCTGGTTGATTTCAGCATAATATGCACTGTGAGTAGAAGGGAAAAATGATTTTGACAAAGTAAACGACTTCATTCAAGCATTCACAATAGCTAGATACACGCAAAAGAAAGTTCCCTCACGATTCATTGTGCGACGCCTGTTTGACATATTTCTGTACAATAACAGATGATGGTATTTATTTTTTTTGCATCTAGCTATTGTGAATGCATGAATTAAGTTGTTATACTTAAGGCCCGGGCACACCAAACACGGCACGGCATCACGGCACGGTATTTACGCGCTATCTTGGTTATTATTGGTCAGCGCGCTCCTCCGCGCAAAGGATGTATACCAATTGGCCAATCACAGGGGAAAGAGCGTGTAAAATCCGTGCCGTGATGCCGTGCCGTGTTTGGTGTGCTGGGGCCTTTAGTCCCAAATCATTTGTCCCTTATGCTCACTGTGATGTCACAGTTATTTTTAGATTGAATCTGACTCAAATTTGGATTGTGGTACATAAGGGCTGTTCAGGATATATTTTGTTGTACAGTATGTTTAAAAAGTTAAGAAGGATTATTTTGATTTATGTTTTTGTCTTTGATGTGCCTTTTTCTGGCGTTGATATTGAAATTTCAACCAAAACAGTTGTATGCTTTCGAGGGCTTCTTTTCCATTCCATCTATAATTTTGTATTTGTATTCAGAATATGATTATTATATTCTCTTAATTTTATTTGTAGAAATGTACTTTTTTAATTTGTAAATGCTACTTTCCGCCTTTAATTTCAATAGATTGTATCATGTAATGCTTAAGTTGAAAACATTCATTTTGTATGTAATATCAAACATCTATTTGTCCTCTCATTTATAGAATTGTTTATATAGATTATGAATGAATAAAAACAATTACTTAGGGGGTGTTGTTCAAAAGTTGCAATTGATCGCAAGTTGCAGTTGATCGGAACACGCCAATCGAAATCATTGTTTCATGCATGTCTTGTTAAATGTGCATACCGTGTGCGAATTAAAATTTGCAAAGTTGCAGTTGATTTGCAGTTGATTTTGAGCAACACACCCATCGTCAATTACTTAATAATAAATAATGGCAATAACTTGATAATGGTGTATATTGTCCAACTGAAACTCTATCATCTTCAAACAATTGTGTTCTTTAGCTTAAATTAAAACATGTACAATGAAGATGTTTACTTCAAATTTTTAATCCTCTAAACATCACGTACCTTGCATTCTATATTGCTTATTTCAATTTAGTTTCTATAAGTCAGGAGTAGAACTTGTACATTGTGCATATTAATTTAAATCTTCCTTTATTTTCATTTCTCTCTTAACAAACATAATATTTACATTTTGGTGAGTTGGGAAACAATGTCTATTGATGGCTGTGGGATTCTAGAGTTTTGTATCTCTCTTTAACTTCTCAGTTGATATGAGAAATAAATTACAGTTGAAACAAGACTTTGATTTTGTTTTACATATTTTGTCTGTGTTTTCACTAAGTGATCAAAGCTAAAGGGTACTTTTGCACTTGGATTGAAATATTTACATGAATTTCAATAAAAGTAGGTATAAGGATCTATAGATACAAACAGATACACACAAACAGTTTGAAGTAAATTGATATAATGATTACAATATTTACAGATTAATAACAATGAAAATAACTGAACAGAATTTACTCTCGTCAGGATCTACACCTAAAATGCTGTTACAATCAAATTTGAGTTTGGGCGTATGCGGAAGGATAAGACAAATCAATACCATACGTTTTCCATTGTTGCTTTATCTTTGTGTTCATGCAACACTACCCCTTAGTAAAGCAGGAACGATAGGAGAGGAGAAAAGAGAGAAAGAAGAAGAAGGGGGAGGGTGGGGAGAGAGACAGTGGAGAGAATGAATGGGGGAGGAGTGGAGGAAGTGCTGGTGGGGTAGAATCAAAGACTGAGAGAGGGGAGCGGAGAGAGAGAGATAGGGAGAGATGGAAAGAAGCAGTGTAGGAGAAAAGGGGATGAAGAAATGTTGTATGAGGGATACAGCGGATCGGAAAAATAGGGAGGGTAGAGGGAAGAACGTATTGGGAAAAGAGAGGAAGAGAAATGAAGGTGAAAGGAAGAGGAANAAATAACTGAACAGAATTTACTCTCGTCAGGATCTACACCTAAAATGCTGTTACAATCAAATTTGAGTTTGGGCGTATGCGGAAGGATAAGACAAATCAATACCATACGTTTTCCATTGTTGCTTTATCTTTGTGTTCATGCAACACTACCCCTTAGTAAAGCAGGAACGATAGGAGAGGAGAAAAGAGAGAAAGAAGAAGAAGGGGGAGGGTGGGGAGAGAGACAGTGGAGAGAATGAATGGGGGAGGAGTGGAGGAAGTGCTGGTGGGGTAGAATCAAAGACTGAGAGAGGGGAGCGGAGAGAGAGAGATAGGGAGAGATGGAAAGAAGCAGTGAAGGAGAAAAGGGGATGAAGAAATGTTGTATGAGGGATACAGCGGATCGGAAAAATAGGGAGGGTAGAGGGAAGAAAGTATTGGGAAAAGAGAGGAAGAGAAATGAAGGTGAAAGGAAGAGGAACGAAGAAAGATAGTCTTACAGTAAGTACAGATTTTAATTTTGAGGAGAGGCTTTAATTGAGAGAAGGTATAGTAGACAATATTGGATATTCATCAAGTGCTCAAGGTGATGCATACAAATAAAAAGAAATTGATAGATTTACATTCATATGAGAGGAGGCTTACATATTACTAACGAAAAAAAAAAGGTTGAAAAGGAAAGAGCAACACACAGGCGCATTCCAAAGCCTTTTGCTACCCTTGGACTTGGGTGGGGTTCCGTCTTTGCTATCCATATATTTCCTAATATAACAATATGCAATCCCTCAAATACCGGTGTATACACACACAGCTAGCGAGCCCAACACACGATCAACGGCAACTGACGTCATCAATTGTTTACTTACGTCGTACGTAGTGAAATCCACGACGGCGTCTGCTTCCGAATGCATGCATATTCCACTGGCCGGGGAAAAGTTTGTCGACCTCATTCTATTTTCCCCGCGTGAGGAAATGCGTGCAGTCTATTTCATTCAGACCCTGATCAGTATACATTCTTTAACGGGATTAGTTTTAATCTGGAATGTGGTTTTGAAAGAGTTCGATGTGATTTGGGTGTTTTCTCAGATCAGAAATGGCCCCGGTGAAACCTTCAAGGTGGTTCTATATTTAATTCAAACATAATACCAGACAAATGTAAGGCCTCAAATTTTGATTTAGAAAGATTTTTAAAGATCTAAATATGCACACTTCTAAAAAAAAAAAAAAACACTTTGCCTCTAGCTTTAAAATGAAAGTGATGATAAAAAGATGAATAAATACATGTATTGTTAGGTAAGTTACCCATAACAATATATAGTTGATAGGCCGAGGCCTAAATAATCTGGCTGTCGTGGAATGACAGATCTCCCCTCCTTTCCTTAGAATTTAGATAAAATATTTTCATTTACAGAAGTTTCCAATTACAGCAGGGGTCTTTTTTTTTTTAGCCAATTTAATACCACCAACAAAATAAAAGGGGAATTGTTTCATCAACTAAGCAATTTGATATGTGAGCCTGAGTTTGAGAATTGGGCTTCAGGCTTTAATATTTTCGCTATGATACATCTAATCTTAATCATTTGAACCGAGACCAATTGTCTGCTTTAGTTTCAAGAATATTTCTGCTAGCCCAGCAGCTCGGCGTTCAATTTGCATGCGGTGGAGAAAATCATAATTTATGAGCGAACTCAGAGATGTCAACAAACTTTCCCTGTCTCGATCGTGCGTTTCTTACTAGTCTGATTCGAAAGCTGTCTCGAACGTTATTTACAAATTGTCTTTTTTGTATGAGTAAAATCACTCAGTAATTACATTTTAACTCATTTTAATAAATATATAAGTATTTGATGATATATATAAATTAAAGAGGTCACACATGTACCCACGAATTTTTAATAAGTGGGTACATTCATTCGAAATGTATTTAAGATAATCGAAGGGGTCTGATTCTATACACTAGCGCCGAAAAGTTTGTTCACCTGGGAGATGAGAGCTCGTAGTACGGTATCCTTGAAACGTCCAACATTTATAATTCATACCCATTCAAGTAGTTACTTTAACGCAGAATTTATACCAAATATCATGTATATAATGGATATGATTAAAAATAAAATGAATTATGTGTATTTAATTAATATTTTATGTTAATATTTAGAATGATTGTATTCTATCACGATAAAATGATTAGATATCTCATGAAAATGGTGTAACTGTTTATCTAAAATGCAGTTACTTTTAATTTTTGCAAACATTTTAGGGAAATTTCTAATTCATAATCCTGTTTGTAATTATCTTTCCAAACTTTGGTGTTGATGAGTTTGAGTTTGATGGTTAAAAATGGCAACAAGCTGGAAAAGAAAGCTCCGTACAAGAAAATTTCACAGAAATGGGGTTTATGATGTAGACTACAAAAAGATGTAGTGCGGACAGAGTGCGGAAAGTTTGTCGACCTCATGCCGTCCCCCGCCGAGCCTCTGAGCGTGACCAATCAGAGAAGGGAAAAACGGGAGTAATATGCATAGACATGAATTGGTTTACGATACGGGACCGCGATCCGCTAACTTTTATTGCACTGATCGTAGTGGAGGAAAAGGAAATGTGGTAAAGCATTATTTCTTCTCAATCTCTCATCTCGTGATTGACTCATAATTGGAGCAAATAAATTCTGCTGATTTGACATGAAGAAAGACTGGAAGGACTACGATATTGTTGCATTGTGAGTTCCCTCGTTCGCTCAAAAAGGACTAGAAATATTCATCTAATTTCTAGCTGTTCCACGTCCACATTTTTATTATGTAAACAATAAATCCTGCGGGAACAAATACGGACTGATTCACCAGCACTGCCTGATCTGGCGGGCGCTCAGCTCAGGGGACAAGGCCATGCTAGGCCAGCGGTGAGCGGGAGAATCGGGGGACGTCATCTTGAGTAAAAGGAGCAGGTGTTGATGCCCCAGATTTGGAATATTTATCCCCAATATTTTATGCTTAATCATCACGGATTTTACAACCATGAAGCATTTACGATGCTGAGATTGCATGAGAGAGAACATTGTCTGTTCTGTTCCAGTTCCAATCGAACGAATGAATAGTCTAGATATATTTTAAATCAATTCATAAATCTGGATTGAATTTACAACCTACTCTACTGTTATGGAAGACTTGCACTAGAATTTTCAGCAATTTACCAGTAGCGAATTGCCAATTGCAGGGTCCGGACAAAATGCCTGTCCACTTGAACATGTCGCCTCTTCTCTTACGCATCCTGAAAATATTATTCATGAAACTCCTCGGGACGACATCGGTTTTGATCGCCACCTGTTTCAGTATTAGTCTCGTGCTCCTGCTTGCCGTTTTAGATACTGAAATATTCCAGGAGAGTCGGTTGAGATCGAGCATAGATCTCGACAATGGCCACGGGATCTCGAGAACTTTGCCGACGATGGACGATAAAGTAAAACCGGTTATGAGCCGGCACAAGCTTCAGTGGGATCAAGGCACGGATTCAGCGGATCAGTTCATGAAACCAGAATGGGACTTGCAAAATTATATGGATGTGTTTACGTCGGGTCCGGATTGTACAAGGAACCCTCTTCTTCTGATCATCGTGACTTCGGCACCTGATAATTTTAAAAGAAGGAAAGCAATAAGGAACACCTGGGCGAGATATAGAGACCCGAAAGTCTTGAATTCCACGCATTTCAAGACTGTGTTTTTAATAGGAAAGAGCTCGTCTATGATGGATGAACAGATCGAAGCTGAGAGCGAAAAGCACAAGGATATTCTCATTGGAAACTATGCTGATAACTATCGTAACCTCACGTTAAAGGTCCAACATGGGATGACATGGGCTGCCGAATCTTGCCGGTCGAAGTTTCTTCTAAAGACGGACGATGATTGCTTCGTCAACACAAAGGGTCTGGTTAATTTCCTCACGCGGTACAACCACCAAACGACAAACCTTTACGTCGGCCACCAGATGCGGAGTCGGGAAGTTGTGAGGGACCCTCAAAGTAAGTGGTACGTTTCGTGGAAAGACTACCCCAGAGATATGTACCCGCAGTATGCCAGCGGGACGGGATACCTACTTTCGTCGGACGTGGTCCAAAGCATCGCCAAACGGACGCTGTACCATCACCCTTTCCCGGTGGAGGACGCATACATGGGAGTTCTCGCGGAAGATTTGGGGATCGGTCTGGTGGATACGCCTCGCTTTGCTCTCTTCAGTACAAAATGGACCATGTGCAAATACCTCTATTTCTTCGTCGTCCACGACTTGAAACCGGAACAGCAGTACGTTTGTCTGAGGTATGCGGATGAGAGTGAAAATACTTGCAAAAGAACCAAGGATCTTGAGCTCTGGGAATGAGCTGTTAATCAAAATCAATTGCTGCACAATATTCTCAAATATGCTATGAAGTATCTGAGACATTTATTGCAGATTTTCTTCTGATGATGAAATACACATTGATTTGAGAGCAAAGATGAACAAAATTGTTCTGTGAACAAAGATGTTCAACCTTCTTGTTCTGAATAGAAATAGAGTGAAGAATATATTTTTGCAGAAAAGATAATATATTGTGGTAAATGTAAGCACAAAAATATATATCAAGGTGTATTTTCCCCTTCTTTTCACGATTGTGTAGGCCTGTGTACCTAATATACTACATATGCTGTGTAGTATAGTAAAGTAGTCTTCCAATTCTAAATATTTGCGAAGCAGCTTGAATATATACTCTATGTGAGATGGGGAAATATTGTATTGCTGTCACGAAATTGATGTCAGATGGTAATAAATGTACTTTTTATGTGCAATATCTGCAAATTAGTCCTGTTATTGTTTATCCCAAACAGGGTATGTGTATAATATTTATACCAAAAGTGGTATATTTAAGAAGTTGTAGTATCAAAATAAACAAAAAGGTACAGTTCTAGGGAATATGATAACTTGAGTAGAAGGCTTCATGATATGAGTTATCTTTCTTAGAAATGTAAGTGGTCATGAAAAGGACCTACGAATTTTTAAAAACCTGGTTAGAGATAAAGTTGTAATTTCAATCACATATGCTCATTTCAGAATAATGAGTTTACTAGGCAAGTATTATTCATTTTCAGCTGCATTTGTTTTGAAACCAGACTTCCAAAATGTTGACCTCTTATTTAACAAATTGCAACAGACAGCAGATTATCCAAGGTAGGAACTAAAGTATACTGCTACCTGAGCAGCTGTCTATGGGCTCAAATCTTTGTATTTTTGGTGAAATTTTCTTGCCAAGTTTGTTTTGCGGTGAGTTATCAAACTAATGACCAACTTGCCTACCTCGTTTTAGTAGACACGCTTGTGGTCAGAAAAACATGTGAACGTATGGACCTGTTCACATTATTACTGTATCCATGGACCAAGGTCTATGCTCCCTGTTATGACCAATAATTATTTATTTTAACTCTAGGATCAATGCTGAAATAAGTGTTTGACTACTGTCAGTATTATTGCTCATCTCAAACCAAGGATTAAAATTCTGGTTTAATCATGTTTTTGATACCCATTGTTGCTGTCAATCGCCATTTCAGTCAAGGATTTAATTTAAACCTTGCTTGAATGCTCATTGATTAATTATTTAATATACCCCTCTGAGATTACTACCCATGTTTGCCCAAGGATTTAAACCCTGGTTTTAAGATATTTAAAATAAAGGCATTGGCTAATATTATGTTCATCAATAAGTTATAAAAAGCTGGGACTAAACTATTACCTCTTTACATCAGGAATATTGTTATATCAGTTCTCTTTAAAATACTGAGTTTCCACTGTAAATGCAAAAAATTATGACATTTATTATGCCTTTTGTGATTTCACATTTGTAGATTTCCATTCATCAGAATGTAATTGAACAGGATGCACCTGTAGAGTAAATTTTATAAATTTAATAGAACATTCAGCCATAATGCTAGTCAATGCCTGTAAACATTGCGGTTTACAGCTTTACATCATACTTGTGATAGCTTGTAGTGTTGATTGGGTAGACTGCCAAAATGTAATGAGAATGTGGTTTTTGTACAGGATACCGAAACATCAATATGGTTTGTTTTCAAATTGTCAAGATCTTGTGGTGAAAATGGTTAGCAGACACAACATTTCGATATATTTATTGTAATGGGAATAGACAGGTTCACTAATACACGTAGATTCAAATTTATGCACATTTCTAGCCAATGACTGTAGTTAGGGGGTATTCCTTAAACCGGTTTATAGTAAGTATTGAATGAGTAAATTTGTAATACTGTTTACATTATTTGTTGCTATATCAGGCAAACAACCTTAGTAGATCAGGAGTGCATAAAATTTGAATGTACGTGTATTAGTCAACTCCCCTATTAGGCCTACATATTTAACAATCACAAATAGAATTTCTGTTTTTGGAAACACTACAGTTGGCCTTTTATTTCCACAATGTTTGAATTATGTAGATTTCTTTAGTGCCCCCAAAGGTATTGACCAAAAACATTCCATATATTCAAAATTTAAAAGAGGAAATTGGGTTGCATACAGTGTTACATGTGTATGCGGTACAGTGCAAACATGCACATCACCAATACCCATTAGCTAAATACTTAAAGTGACATGTACCCGCTAAGATTACGAAGGCTTCGCATACTTGACATTGGCTTTGGCAATGGGAACAACCCCCTTACTGGGACAGGGTATGAATCATTCATGTAGGAAGCATTAATTCCCACGGCCATTCCTTCATGCCTTTGACTAATTTGAAGAGGCCCCTAGCTTTCCCCCACAAACTCTATTATAGCTGAAGAGGTCGACAAACTTTTGACTGTTTCCTGTTCTGTTCTGTATGTCCATTACACATAGTAGGTCAAGTCTACTGGAGTTCATGTAGTAATTTACTCAATGGCATTTGCAAAGTATTTGAACAAGGAAGCAATAAATGGATGGAGTTACATGTATAAAGTGTTGGGATTGTTTATTTAGGGAGTGCCCTGTGATTCTTGGCAAGTTTTATGATATAACTGAAACATACAGAGCAAGTCAGAATTGTTGGTTACCTGTTATCATTACATTGTATAGGGCCTACAGCTAAGAAAGTTGAGATCACAGTTGGACCAATGTGCCATCTACATTGATCTGAGCTTCATAGCAAAAGCAGGTAGCAAAGAATTCTGTCCTGCACTGTATATGTGTGCAAGCTTCCTCCATTACAGTGGGTCATATAGCCTACATTGTACTATGAAGATCCTATCGGTAACATTGCCAATACTGATTTTACCCTGTAAAACTGGAAAAGAGTGCAAAGTTTAGTGCATTTGTTAAGTTTTTAAAAATATTCAAACTTTCTGCCCTGCCATGGGGCCATGAGAGTTTAAATTTACGGCTTGTAGTAGTGGTACAGATCTATTTATTGATACATTGGATCATATGAGATGATCTGATAGATGTTAACATATATATGAATCTGAAATGTAACATTATTTTGAGGCTGGCCCAGTTTGTTGAGGTGTATATGGTGTCCCATGCCAAAAAAAAATAGAGAGGAAAACTTAAATTGTACAAATGGTTTCATTCAAACCCAATTCATTCAAATAATTCTTGCCTTATCCCAACAATTCGTTCAGTTGTGGCAACGAGTCCACGAACAAAGGCCCATCACATGGTTCTATACTTCCCGCTCATGCAAACACAGGATTATAAACTCAAGCTACCTTCTTTTATTTCCCCTCTCTCTTTCTCTTTTTGGATGACCTCAAACTGAAGCTATACTAGAGGGTCAAAAATCATGCTTCCAAAGCCTGCTTCCTTTCTCTAGGTATTTTCTATCCATGATCATATTTTAAGGTTCAATTTTGAATTTGTAGCATTACCTCTTTGATTTTATGTTTGCTTTTGTTTGGGATACAGTCAGAGTCTACTATATTTACGTGGGGAAAATCTATGATAAAAACACTTGCTAAACCTTCAAATTTTAACTCAACTGTTTGGCTTTGAAGTTTTTGATGCATGTAGGCTATGCCTTTATAATACAAATATAGATTTTTTTTGTGCATTTATCTAGATTTCTACACCAGATATCCACAAGATTGCACCAGTTAAAAATAATCCTTATGAGAAATAAAAGATAAAATTTAAAAATATTGAGCTTCTACCACAATAATTTTTGTTCAATTTTCAGGATTTTTTAAAATTTTGGCGTTTACCACATTTTATATGGCTTGAGTTTGGGAGATTTTATGATATTAGTTTATGTAATTACTACACAATTTACTGCTACAGTACTGTAGTACACAATTTACTGCTTCAGTACTGTAGGCCTACATTCATACAGTATCTATCAGCAAACTTTTTCCCCCAGGGTCAGTTCAATGTAGGCAGAAATGTGGACATTGCACTAGTTACACAAACCCTTGAGGTCAAGGGTCATGACGATGGTACCATATTTGTACAAGAGAATTTTGGAACTTTAGTGGCGTTTTTAGAATCTCCTGTTCAAAGGCTCACAAGTGGCCCCAGACAAAAGAACGTCCAGACCCTATAGGCTATAGTATAGAGTGGAGCATTCATGAGTCAGGTTTCTTTAACAATTGTTATGTCTGGGGGAGAAAAAAAGGGTGGAAAAAAGGTTGTCTTGTAATTTGTAGAACCACATGTGCAGTCCACCATCAAAATTTCTAATCAAATGAAAATAATGCAGACAACATTGTTGGCAGTTCTGATTGCTTTGCTTAATGCTAATAATGTTTGACAAACATTATGCTACAATTGAAAGTCCACTTTTCTCTGACTATAAGCCTACATACATGCATTTTTTGTCTATTTAAAAACGGTCTTGCTCCTATTTTGCATCATGAATATCACATGTGTACGTAGAAAAGTTAATGTGCGCTACTTCTGATTTTACTGCTTTTAAATAGTGAACAATATTTAAAGCAATTACAGAGCGTTTTACAAGTTATTTGGTGATTTACAACAAGTTACAACTAATTTATGTGGTCAGTCAAAAATAGCCTACATTGTGATTCAAACAAACCATTATTTTCTTATTTAAAATAAGATAATGAACAGTTATGACATTACTGTGCCACACTTCAGTGTTGCACAAGCAGCAACATAATCTAAAGCCCTAATATGAAACTGTGAAAATCAAATATTAAATACACATGAACTAACATCCTATCAGCACATATATTTATAGACTTGGATTTTGAAAATATCTTTGTCTCACATACAGAACAAAGGTAGCCATAAAATCAGATAAAATTTGAACCCTTCCTCCACTAAAGCCAGCCTACTTCCTTTGTTCCAAATATTTACCAAATTCATGTCATCTCTTTATAAGTTTTAGGTAAATGAAACAAGTAGCATACATAAAAAGTAATGTGCAACTATAAGCAGACACATGGGGTGTTGTTGAAAAGCCCCAATAGATTGCAAGTTGCAGTTGATCGGAATGCCCCAATCAAAATCATTGTTCCATGCATACTTATCCTGTTCAAAGTGCATACCTCGCATGAAAGGAAATGCACATTACAATTTGCAACTGATTTGCAGTTGATTTAAGATCAATTGCAATTTTTTTAGCAACACCCCCATCAGGGAATATTTATTTTCATGAATTTTCATGGTATCTCATACTCATAGCACTTTGCTATGCATTTTAGCATGATTGCTATACAAAATATGTTTTGTGCAGCAACTTTTTCACATAAAACTGTGTAGTAAAGAATTGGAAATGTTCCCTCAATGTCTAAAACTGCTAATCAAATGTGTAAAGTAAAATTATTCCCTGAACTTGCAACTTTGTAGCAACATTCCCATTTTAGTGCTTGCAATTTGGAAATTCCCCCTCAATTTGCTTGCAATTTGGAAATTTCCCCTCAATTTTTTTTGATGGCCCCCATGACAAACATTATTAGCCGTTCTGTCCCTGGAGATAGACCCTAACAGGAAGTCATTGCAAGGCAGAGTGACAAGTTCCTGTAGGTCACAAGATCATGGCCGTTTTCAAACATGATTAGAATCTCCCTGCCCCAGAAGCCCAGGAAACATACGCCCACTTAGTCGAAGCTTTTGAGTCGGAGTCTCTTTTGAAATCTTTGTGAGCAAATTTCTTTTGAATTTCAATATTAGATCAGAATGATGAATTGTTGATTGATGAATTGAGGATCAACTTTTAGACTTGTTTTGACCTATTGCAACTGTATTACAGTGCTTCACTTAGCAAATTTGTTCAATTTTTTACCTTGCTCCTTTTTAATGAAAAATACTGAAGACTTTTGACAAAATGTGTGCAGAAAAACAAAAACATCTAGGCCTAATAATCTATTTCTCTGACTATTTTTTTTTATTTTCTAGCAAATAGTTTGACATTTCTCTCTGCATTTGGCAAAATTCCTGGTACACATGTATGAAGGTTATAAATTCATGTCACATTTTAAAAACTTTTTCTGGTGAATAACAGAGTTATTTTCCTATAAACATTTTTTTTTTGGGGGGGGGGGGGGAGGGGGAAGTATTTGGATGTAGTTTCCTATTGGGATGCAGTTTCCTAGCTCAATATAATTTTTGGGGTATACTCCTACATAGAATTAATCAATCATTAAAATGTGTTGTTATAAACACAAACTTACTGTTAACATTAAACAAGAACATTTAACACCATGTAAATGATTAATGGAATATCATTTGTGAAGTTTTTGCAGTTTGCCCCCTTTATTTGTCGCCCTTGGCAACTCCCCTATGCACAAACATGGTCATGCTCTAATGATTTTCAGGGATACAGTCATGGTTCCTTATAAGGTTTCTCTCCTACTGTACGTGCCCCATATATTTTTTTCCAACAGTACGTGTCCCATATCTGTTATTATTGTTTCAGCTCAAAAGAACATACATATGGCTCTGAAAGATCGCATTACATTTTGAAACTTGGAATTCCTCCCTTGACATCATGTACTGCAGGGGCAGAAAATTCCAGGTTATAGTCAGCTCTCCCGCTAATGTTCAATGGAATCGGATTTCATAAGTTAACATGATTTGAAAGATGTGCTATGTCATCGAACATCTTCAAAATGTACAAATAACCTTGGAAATAACCCAAGAAGTATCCCCAATGTCAATAGAACGATGAGAAATGTCTCGCTATCAGTTTGCGGTTCAATGTACATGTCTGTGAACTTTTGCCAGTTCATCGAAAGGCTCAATGTCCCAAAGCAGTTTATTTTAGTAATCTTTGTGCAAATATTTATCTAGCAGTCACTGCAGAATTGTCTCAATTTATTTTGGTGTGCCCCCAAAAGAATAACAAAGCGATCAAGTCTAAGGCCAATATCATAAAAAATATTAATGGATATGTATACATGTATATACTGCAACTCTACTTGAAGTTAATTATATAGGTCAAATATAGATTCTATGTCATCTCTCTTCCCCCAACATTAAATGTTTTCATCCGGCTACTCAGAACATTAGACAATCTTTTTTTATTTTATTTTCCAACGATTCCTTGCCTGTTTCAGCAAGTATCAATGCTTTAATTCTGCATATACACTGTAGGGCTATATTTGTGATGATACTCAAGTAATATTGGAAAAAAGATGCGTATTTCAGAGGTGAATAAAAAAAAATACTTGGATTTGATTTGATTTACCGTATTTTCCATTTCAATATCATTTTCACATTTTGAACATAAAATTATAATGATTTGGCAACAGAAATAATAACATTTACATGTTAAATTTGTCCATATTGCAAATGTTTCTGTGATTTGGCTATGCATAACAGAACCAGGACTCCACTACATTTGGATTTGAACTTTAAATCATCTCCAAACTCATTAGCGCGACTGATCTCGTCTCGTGACACATACGCTAAAGTCATTATCATTTCTTAGGCAGGAACAGATTGTATTGTGAATAGTTAGGGGAGATTACATATTATAATATAAAATCCAACGTGTATTACAGATGTGTAGTATTGTGTTCAAATTAATGTAGGCGTATCTGTCCTTGCAGTTGCCATACAACATAATTATTTGTCCTCCACTTATTTCCTTTCCATTTAGATTGTTAAAACATTTCCATATCTGAGATTTATCTTTATCTCCGGTTTTGCATTTTGTTGAGCTTGCTGTATTCTGTTTCTGCCATTATAGTCCAACCTCGTTATAAAGAGCACTGATATAACAAGATGAGTTATAACGGTAGTTTTCCTGGTCCCATCTTTGTATTTTATTGTACTTTGGCCCTGATATACATTATAACAAGGTTTCAATATAAAGATATAATTTCTCTGGTCCCAAGGACCTTGTCATTACAAGGTTTGATTATACTACCTTTTTAGGGATTTTAGACCTACATTTCAAACACATTGTAGATGTAGGCCTACTTATCAGAAATTTGAGACTTTGTCAAGAAAATAACTTCGACGAATTAAGGGATGTTTAGCGATGAATCAATAAAGGTACACTGTAGCAGATGTTGTTTACCATCAGGAAACAAGATTCCAGTCATATTTGACATGGGTATTTATATGAGATCTTGCAGGCTGTGGTGACCTATAAATATACCATTCACATGAATAGGAAAATACATGGAACTCCATGGAAACATGGTATACATGGTATATCTTGATTTTTTAGGGCTTGCAAATTGGCTGACTGCAAAGATAAAAAGAAAGTCATCACATTTTTGTTTGGTTTTTGCCATGCCAACGAAAGAGATTAGAAATTTCTGCTTTTCTATCCTGGTACAGTACTGAGTATATTTTTTGGTTTACTACTAGTGCTACCAATAACTATTTCAGACTCCAGGAAAAAAGCTGAGCAATGTTTTTACGAAAAAAAATAGATTGTGATTGCCTGAAATGCAAGACAACAGTTATAGTATAATAGTGTATATTTATTTCCTTGAATTTTATTTAGATCATTCTTTCTGAACACAACGTTTCATTGAATAAAAAAAGGTATTAAAAAGTACCTGAATCCTACACCAACCAACCTTCTCTTTTTCCCACCCAAGGTCTAGATCTTCACAAAACAACAAAATTTGGGCTCAATTGTTATTGAGACTTGTTTGTCAGAAATAAAATGCCTATTGTGGAATTGCTAAGTGTATTTCCCTCTTTCCCGACCAACTATGGCTGGTTGACTTTTGTTACGCTGAATGGGGTTCATTGAGTCGAACAAAAGCAGTTTGCAGATCCATTTTAAATGAGTGAATTCTGTTCCAAGTTGTATTTTGCATAAAGGAAGTATGCTGGCTTATATGGAGGAAGGGTTCAAATTTTATCTGATTTTATGGCGACCTTTGTCTCCATGCAGCTGTATGTGAAACAAAGATATTTTCAAATCCAAGTCTATAGATATGCTTATGCGATATTAATGCTAATTTTCTTGCAGTTTATTTATGCTATGTTTACACTTACAAGTGCTATATCCACTCTGAAGTGTTAGAATTTCATGCTGACTGCTTGGAAATTAGAACCTGGGTACAGTGCTAGCTTTAGCACTTTATGTATTAGTTTAAAACTGATGTTTAGGTATTTTTTTGTGTAGATCTTGAAAGTAAAGATTCTTTGATTACTTGTTATCACTATAAAGCTGAGGACAATTGAATTACAGCTTGATCACTTGATGACATCTACTGCTCTGAGCTTATATAGTGTTAACAGGTAGCAAAGAATGGTTACTGAACCCGATGCTTGATGTGCTTTTGGAAAAAAATGCAAACTTTGACAGGGTATCGTACAAGTTTACCTGCTTCCTTACAAAGGGTATTTTGGTAATGCAAGTCAATACATTTCCATACTGCCTTCATGTCTTTTTATATACTTCAAGAAATGAGGGCCGTGTGTTATATTTGCAGTTTTGATAATCTCTATGAAACCTTTGAGCATTATAGATGCGGTTTAGGTTTTATTCAGAATTTTTCTATTCATAGAAAAAGTCTGAACAAACATCAAATATATGCTTTTGTGTATACAGTTTGCATTTGATACTCCTACATAACAAACATTTAGGGCTCCAAATCCCAAACTGGCTCCACACTAAAATGGTTTTTATTTTCCAAGCCCTATCAAACAATAAATCAGGACGAATAGGAAATGAGTGACTATCATTCCCAGGTGTTTACTGGCTAAACTCTGGGTAAACTGTGGATGATTGTGAGTGTGGTATTCGTTCATCATCCACTCCAGTTTTAAGTAATCCTCAAACAATTGAGTTGTCGGATTCTGAGAGTAAGAGGAAAGGGATTTCTGTATTACCTCACAGCATTAGGAGGAGCTCAGAACAATCAATTCTGTAAAACTAAATAGGGATAAGGGATTCTGTTTGAGGCACACAAATAGTACATTGTGAGTGTACATCAGAAGATACGGTGAACAATAGGCATTTTGTAACACTAATTTTGTGTGCTGTTTGGATTCAACCCTCTATCCATTTGACGTCATTCTCGCCCCTTTTGTCATAAATTTACTTTTTTTAATTTTATGTTTTGGTTTAAATATGTTTTGTAGTGTCCTCGAATGAAAAGAGTTGATGTGCATTTGCCAAAATTTGCTAAACTCTACATGAAATTCTGAAATAAAAACATTTGTAGCTTCTGAATATCTGGTCAGAAATGTGATACTTACGTGAGTATAATTTGCAGTAAAAAAAAAACAAGCCTTGGTGTGTTTGCTGACTTGGTCTGATGATTTGAAAGAAGTTGTTCCAAACATTTACTTTTGTTTGTAAGATCTCAAATAATGGCATTGGTTTTAGTTTATCCAACAGTGTCCATGATTGTTGCCTTCATAGGTTGATGATCATTATGTAAGTACATATTTTCATAAATAGAAGTTTTTTCTGTTGCTTTCATTCAGGAAGGTAATGTCCTCCTGAAAAATGAAGTCATACTTTCACAAGTTGAAGAAGAAAATAAAACTGAAGATATATTTTTGTATATCCCCCAAAAGTACTTTGCCATTCAATTCAAAGAATGTGATTTTATTTTCCTGGTATATCTATATACCAAGTTGTACTTCTCAGATTTCATGTTCAGTGTATATCAATATATAAGTTGTAAATACAGAGTTATATGGGGTATATTTGGTATTAGAATCTTTTGCTAATAGGTCTATAGTTTCTATCTTTGAAAGAGTGGAAATGTTGCATTAGGTAGCTGTTTTTTTTCTCTTAAAATTTTAGGTCATTTCCAAATGCTGTGTCAATTTATTTTAGAACAGGATTTATGTAGAATGTGATCTTTTTTGTCATTGTCATAGATTTTGAATTTCAAAAAGGAAATTGAAATGCTGCTGTTGAGATTCAGATATTAGCATTGCACATGTGGTGATATCTACATGTAATAAATATGAAAATTAAAATATTGAAAACTAAGAATGTGTACATATTTTTAGTCCATGAAATTAGCAGTTGTGAAGCGTATGATAATGATGATGAGGATGGTTATGTTGATAGTATTTGGTTAGTGTGAAAAATATGGAGGAAATGATGATAGTAAAGTTGATGATATGATTGTAATATTATTATGATTGTGATTATGATGGCGATTAGGACAGTGGTTTTTGTGATGTGTTAGTGATGGTAATGATGGTGGTGATTTTTATAGGGATTATGATGATGAAGATGATGATGATGATGATGATGATGATGATGATGATGATAATGATGATCATAAAGATGATGATGGTGATGAAGATGATGATGGTGATGAAGATGATAATGATGAAAACTTTTCTTAAAGGTGGTGGAGGTGATGATATTGCTTATAAAGGTATTGGTCATCCTTTTCGCCCTTCCCTGGAAGTTAAATATTCCCTGGGTCCATCCCTGTGATGTTGGTAATAAAAAAAAAAATTAACCAGTCAAAGATACATCTGATAGTGTAACGTAACATACAATGTGAAACATAGGGAAGCACGATGTCTGGTTTCAGTTTCCATTTAACACCTTTGGCGGCCATCTTTGATACCACATGGTCTCGTGACCCCACATCGCACTTCCACTTTCGGATGACAACATAAACATAAACGACCTCCATCTTTGAAGGCCCCTGCGAATTTCTTTTGTCTAAAACCTAACTTCGTCCTCGCCGCCATACCACCCAAGAAAAACTGTGAGCTGAACAGTCAAAGATTTTGGGCAAAGTGAACAACTTCCTTTCAAGCTTTCACAGTAGATTAAATATACAAAATAGTGCACCTTCCCTATCTATTCAGTAAACATATGTGACAACTGTTCTACATTTCTTTGCATGATAAGAGGGAAGGAAATTAAGTTTGTTTTCTAGAGCTATTGTGGAGGCTTGAATTGGAGATGTTTAATTTGTCAAAAATTCTTTGTCCATTCTGTTCACTGTGAAAGACGCATGTAATGAGAATAGTGGAGGACTATTGTATACAAAACCGCGCTTTCCCCATCCCCAATAGTAGCTTGTGTGTTTCTGTGGGCTATATTGATTTTGCCTTTGTTTTGCTATTGATGTATTGATTTCCCATTGGGGCATTGCCAGGTTTCGCTTAGTCTTAATTTTGCAGACTCTATTAGGAATTGCATTTGTTGTAACATGGTGTTTGTACATGTAATACAAGGCTAATATAGAAATATACAATGACTCTCGAGGTTCTGGTTAAAAATATTCGCACGAATGAGCATATCAGATAGTACCATCCTCCCGAGGGAGGATGATACTATCTGATGCTCACGAGTGCGAATAGATTTAGCCAGTACCGAGAATCAAGTCATTGTATATTAC
>BQKZ01003936.1:0-15889 GCA_036244855.1 Temnopleurus reevesii
ACTCTCAGTCTCAGTCTCACTCTCAGCCATTGAAGTATGGCTATAACGATTAACCTTAACGTTAACTCAGACTTTGACTTTATAAACAAAAAGCAAAACAGACACGCGTGGGAGTAACTTAGAGTGAGACTCTGAGTCTGAGACTGAGAGGTGGCTTATTTCACGAGATGAACATGAAAACAATACAAATCAATGGTACCGCTCACCGGTACCATACTTGGTTGATGTGGGCCGGCCTAACGCAACGTTAGGCCCAACTTGTTAATGTTATAGTAGGAGCCTAGTGGTAATCGTTAAGACGTAGGCCTAATTGCTCTAAAGACTAAAGTTACCAAATAAGTTTAAAAAGTGACTCTAATTACCTTTTTTAAAAAGCAAAAAATGCTTTTAAGCGTAATTTGTTTCCTCAGCTGGCAGATTTTGACAAAGTCATTGAAAATTTATGAAACAATTTTGATCTTCAAAAGAGTAAAGAGTCTTACTTTCCAAAGGTTTATTTGGTCAAATCTTGGACAGAAATCATCGCTCATGTCCCACCGCCAACTGTTCATGCATTGGTTTGTGGTATGGCCCAATAAGGGAACCAACCTTGTGCTAACTTTCTAGAATGAAGAAATATTAAATAGATAATCTGACAATTTGAGCAAAATCAATATCAAGAAATAAACTTTTTTTTTATAAATTGTTATTTTGCAATGTGATTCCTATGGGAAATTACCACATTCAGTTCAACTTTGCCCAATGAAAGATCTAGGAAAAATACCTGATAGATAAATTATTGGAAAGACTGATAAAAATTGCATCGCATGATTTTATACCAAAATTTGAGTTTCTGTGTGGACCTTTTCTTAATTGTACAGAACTGCTATTTCCACCTGAATTCAGCTACCCACATTTTCAGGGTTTTTTCGTCTGCAAGAATCTTAACTAAGTCCTGACAAATGCAGATGGAATCGGAAGAAAAAGAAGAAGAACTGCATAGCCTAGAGTCTATAACAGAATGTCTGAATACAATGTCCATAAAGTCTTACAGACCATAGTATATTATTTGTTTGAAAATTGACCATTGACATTATTTCATTCAAATGTGTCAGATATTGATGGGAAGTTCTTCTATCTACATTGTCTTATAAAATTATTATTTGATCACGCTTTTTCTTTATCTTCACCCAATACCACTTGGGTCTCTTAGGTTGACGATAGAGATAAGAGTAATCATGACCGACATTCACAACTCAGAAATCATCAGTCCGCCAGCTAAACGGATGAAGCAAGGTTAGTATAAGAGTCACCTACATGTATTGTAGCCCAGGTCTTCCTTTGTTGTTTTTAGTTTCTTCATCCTAATCATCATCATTAAATGTCTATTTCACCTAATAATTAGCAACTGTAGATAATGCACGCAGAAGGGGGGGGGGGCTTTGGGAGCACCAAATTTGGGGCAAAAAGGACGCCAAAATATCTAAGAGTGGCGCCAAAAAAATTGGTGAACACCCTTTTTTTTGCTTCTCAGCCCAACTCTGAACATGTTCATTTTTTTCTTGGTAGGATTGTTTTCTTGAGATCAATATTATTTGCACACTAATCAAATTTATTGTTCATATCCCCAAGAGAATGGTTACAATGGATACAAAATTGTGTTGAAAATGAAAGATGATTTCATGCAATTCATTGAATAATACTAATATGAGGGTCAGTTTTAGCTGGTTCAGTTGCTTAACGGTTAAACAAAATGATCAGAGATCAATGTTTTGTCAAATCGTAAGGTTTCCCGAAATTGTAAGAGATCAACTTTTGTTTTTTAATTTTATGGTTTTAGTGTCCTTATATTTGTTTCTATGATACCTTCATTTGATAAGGAAAAAATCTTATGATGTAGACTGCAACTTATATGTGAAGTATACAGACAAGCCAGTAAACTCCCGTGAACTATTCAATGCATTATTTCAAGAGATGATATTCACCAAGATAGATTTTGGAAAAGCGACGATACTGATACTAAAAAACTACACTCAATTGAAATATGCATTCTTAAAACTAGTGTAATGCTCTTTGCGTCATTGAAAAATAATCTTTTTCTCCGCAATATTTTGACTCGTTAAAGTAAGAGAAGGTGCTTGGTACAAGATTAATCATTCTTTCATTCTCATTTTGAATTTTCAGCACGGCTTCCGTTTTTCGCTTTGACAAATAAGCCTAAACTTTCTCCAACTCTGTCAACTCCGATCACCAAGAAACCGAAGTTAGCAGACAAGTCCAGTCCTTTAGTAACCAGCTCTGAGAAAGCCAAGCATGTGGACAAACTCACAACTCCCAACAAGAAGGCTGACACTCCCCAGTCGAAGAAGACCAGTGCAATGAAGGCACGCAAGATAGGCTTCAGCAACGATGCCATCAGTAAATCCTACACCCCGCCAGAACCGGAGGTTAGCTCCAGCTCGGAGGAAACAAAACCGTCGGAAAATGAGTGCGACTCAAGCTCGTCTTTCCCCAAGAAGACGATCAAAATGGCGTCCTTGGATCGTTTCGTGCAGAGCACACAACAGCCTCACGTCACGACTTCAGCAATCATCGACCTTACCGATGCGGACGATGAGATGGAGGACTTCGAGTCTCCTAAGCCATCAATCAAGAAGAGCAAGCCGGAGAAGAGGAAACGGGAGATGAACAGTCCTACCAATAGAGCTTCAATCGGATCGACAGAAGCACTGCCTGAGGAAGACGTTGTCAACACCAGTGTGTCATCCGTATCCTCCCTAGAGCAGGAATCTTCAGATGAGGAGAGTTCTAATGAGGGAGATGAAGCTGACAACGATGACAAAGAGAAGGACGATGGACTGGGGGATGCTGCTGAGCAAGTCAAGGAGCAGATGATGGAGGCTTCTTCTGGTGTAGATTCGGAGAAGAACGTTGCCACCACTGAAGCCCAAAGCATCAACCCATCTATTCCACCGCTGCCAAGTACTCCAACAACTGCACTCAAGCCTGTCAAGAAGGTAAGAATCTCATAAGGCAAAAATTAAAAAATTGTTTGATTACCCCCATTTTTTTTTGACAAATAGCTTAGGTTGGTCAGAAAAAGACTTAATTTGGATAATTTTTCAGCTTCGACCACATTTCACTTAAAAAAGTGGGCCTATACATGTATATTTGGTTTCTAACATGTGAGGACCTTAGAAATCCCCCTCCATTTAAATGATGTTTATTGCCCAAATACAGTGATCCACCTCATCAAATAGGTATCGAGTATTTTTTAAGTTTTGTCTTATGTTTGCCTATTTTGTGGTTCTGCCTCTTTATTTATATTCTTCACGCAAAGTACATATTTTTATTTTCTTTTCTCAGACACCACTTTCAGCCAAGGCACAGCAGAGAATGAAAGACCAAGAACAAAAAAGAGAAGAAAAGCAGAAGCAACGGGAAGAAAAGAAGCGCAAGCTGGAGGAGGAGAACGAGATGAAGAAGAGACAAAAACTGGAACAGAAACGAGCGAAGGAAGAAGAGAGGGAAGAGCAAAGGAGACAGAAGGCAGAGGAGAAGAAGAAGAAAGAGATGGAGAAACAGGAGAAGAAGGAGAAAGAAGAGCAGGAAAGATTGGAGAAGAAGAAAGCCAAGGAAGAAGAACGACTGAAGAAGCAAGAGGAATTAGAGTGAGTTCCAACAGATAAAACAAGATTGGGAAATACAATCAACTCTGCCTCAGTCAAACTTGGCCGAGTCGAATAATCAACAAAGTTGAAGTAACTTTCGGGAATGGTTCTACCAAAGCTGTATTATATACTGAAAGGATATCTCTCGTTAGGCTAAATCCGTGTTAGGCTCTATAGGTGGCCTTTGTTTAATGTGTGCATCTTCTTTGCGTGTACATCCCTCTTTCTTATGCATTTAAGCTAGTCTTCATTCAAAGCGTCTTTTTATTTATTATGAGAAACAAGTCCTTATAAAGATTCAATATCTTAAATACTACACATTTTAATGAATAGGGGAGCTAGTTTTATGCATACTTTCAACTAACAAATGATTATTTTGTGCCACAGATTTCTAGCTCAATATTGGCATAACATTAACTCCAAACACTTTACATTAACCTCTCACACTGACTGTGTGATATTTTTATCTCTCTCTCTCTCTTTTATTTCTCTTTAACTTAACCCTTTTCTGGTAAGCGACATGTATTTGTATTGGTGTATAGTCAAAGACATTGTATTTCTATTTTACTTTAAAATTAACTTTGTACTTTCCTCTTATTCAATTATAGTGCAAAGCAGGAGGAAAAGAAGAAGAAACAAGATGAACGTCTGAAGGTGGAAGAAGAGAAAAAACAGAAGGAAGCAGCTGAGGTAATAATTTTCAAGTGCTGGATGTTCTTGTATATTTGATCTACTCCAACTTTTATGTAGCTACTCATTGTTATCAGCTTTATTCATGATTATTTGTTAGAGGCAGTGTATAACATTGTTTTCATTTAAAATCAAATCGCAACTGCCAGACGCTAAATGCTACCTGAAGGATTTATGGAGTACATAAGATTACAATGTCTTTAATTGCCTTGCCCTAATAACGGATAGTATTACTACAAATGGTCTTGTTTGAGCAGGGACATTAAAACTCAAATTTGTAGTTCTTGAATAACAAGATTTTTGGTGAATCATAGCTATTGGTAGAAGACATACTGCGCAAACATTTGTAATTTTGTTTTCCAGAATTGTTTTTAAAATGTCAGCTGTTTGAAAATTTGTCTCTGGCTCAGCTTTGATGACATTTGCTGCTTATGATTCATGTTTACCCTGTAAAAATGTACGTAAAATCAATATCTCATTTATGAATAAATTGAATATTTTTTTTTCATTAAAGTTGGTTTTAAAAATTACAATTGGTATGATTCAATTTTATGGAAAGTCCATTGTACAGCTGTATTGTTTTGAAATACATTTAGATTTGTGCATCTTCGTACCCTACATCATGCTGCTCCATGGTTGACTAACCTTCACATCCTATTTTTCTTTTTAGTTGGCCAGGAAGGCCAAGCAGTCCCAAGTCTTCAAGAGCTTCTTCAGTGCGCCAGTCCAGGCACCTGTCAAGAAGCCAGAGGTCAAAGGTCGATTTGTTCCCTTTGAGGTCAAGAAAGACATGGTCCTAGCCCCGTGTGTCAGAGTGAACCGAGAGGACCTTGATTTGAAGCAGCTGGACCAGCATCTTCAATCACCAGTGAGTAGTCAGATAGAACTATCGTGATACTTGAATCAGAATGAGTGAGAATGTGAAATAGTCTGTAGAACGAGAACTGACTTGGGAACTTATGTTTAGAACGGCATGTTTGTAAATTTGTTGATGTTAAAGCCGCCGCACACTTCACAACTAACTTTCAGTCTTGCAACCTTACAACCAATGTTGCAAATAATGAAACGTGGTATAATATGTCGTCCCACTGTTAGGTACTTGTTACTTCTTTAAGTTCAAAGTATCGAGTACCTCATTGTGAGACAATGCATGACAGTGTGTTTCAGAATTTGCAAAATTGATCGTAGGACCAAAAGTTGTGTAGTATGTGTAGTACCTTACTTCCCTTGATGCTGTTTGGTATTAAACTCTGGATTGAACTCACAAAAATGTTTTGCAAACATACCCTTTTCCAAAATTTTGTGTGAAAAGTATCAGTCTACTAAGAGGAAATGAGAGAAAAATTCTACACCATTTTTACCGTTTATGCTTGTTTCATTGTAATCTGATCCATAATATTCTAAGAGTAAGGACTGATCATCAAATTACTAACATGGCAGGTATTTTAAAGTAAAGAATTATTTGTATGCTCACTGAAATTATTTCTTTTCTTCTTTCCAGTTGAATGGCAGCTTGTACCTTGACCAACTGCGATCAGGAATGACCAAGCCACGCAGAGGTGTGCGGACACCAGGACCTTCAAGGCCAGTACAAGAAACGTAAGATTTCATTTGATTGAGTGAAATGAAAGAAAAATACATTATGCGTGATTATTTTACAAAGCTTACAATGTAATGGATATTAGTTTTGCAATTAAATCCAGCATTGAATTAATGCCAATAACACAAATTGAAATACACTTTTCTTTTTCTTTTGGTATTGCTTGTATCATCATCACCACCATCATCATCATCATCATCATCATCATCATCATCATCATCATCATCATCATCATCATTATCATCATCTCCACCATCACCATCATCCACCATCATCCTCCTCATCATTATCATCCTCATTATCATCATCACCATCCTCAGTCATCATCATCTTCATCCTTGTTCTCTTCATCATCACCATCATCGTGATCATCATGACATAAACATTGTCATTTTATACTCAACAATATAATCTTAATCTTCATTATAATCATCAATCTTATGACCAACTCCATAATCATTGTTCCCATTTCCACCATCATTTTCACTTCCATCCTCCAACTTGAACTCATTATTAGTTATTATTTTCTATTGTCTTCCCTCTTCACCTTCTGAAAAAAAATCACAGTACTAAATCATAAAAACTATGGACACGCTTCAAGTTCTTTGTAATAGATGATGAGAATATATTCTCCCCTTCTCTCTCTGCCTGCAGTCCGATGGATGTTCAAAGCATCGTTCTCATCATCCTCCAAGAAGAAGAAGCCGGTTCGGGAGAAGCCTGCAGAAATGAAGATGAAACTGCTTCAGTTCCATGAGAAATACAAATGGACAATGCATGATAATTTCAATGAGCTTACAATGAAACAAATATTTTAGTTTTTTAATTAATCATCATCAGCATCATCATCATCATCATCATCATCATCATCATCATTATCATCCTCGTCATCATCATCGTCATCATCATCATCATCATCTTCATCATCATTTTCACATCCATCGTTGATCATTAGCTTATTTTTAGTATCTTTATTTTCTTGTCTTCCTTCTTCACCTTCTGAAAGAATTAATAATCATACAAATTGTGGATACACTCCAAATTCTTTGTAATAGATGATCAGAATATATTTTCCCCCTTTTCTCTTCACTTGCAGACCAATGGATGTTGATGCACCATCTACATCCTCTCAAGAAGCAACCTCCTCATCCTCCAAGAAGAAGAAGAAGCAGGGTCGGGAGAAGCCTGCAGAACTCAAGATGAAACTGCTTCAGTTCCATGAGAACTACCGTCCAGCCTACTATGGAACATGGCAGCAGGAGAATGACAACATTACTGGACGCAACCCTTTCAAAAAGGACGAGGTAATGAATAATTTGAATTTAGAAATCTTGAATTATGAGTCTTCAGTGAATTTTATTGTGAGTTACTGAATGTATTATCTTTCAGATTTGTATATATTGCATATATAAAGTGAACTTTATGAAGTTATTCCGGGGGGTGGAGGGGGGCTGAAGATGAAGTCTGTTCACTTTGAAACATGTTCTTATTGAAAAGTCGTGTTTTTTATACTATTCTTTACATGTATTCGAAAGTTGTTATATTCACATTTTGAAAGATCATTGTAGACAACTTTGTGTGCATTATGATTAGTGAAAGAATTTTAGTGGATTCATGGTCATGAAATTATCAAAAATAAACCACCAGCAAATATCTGTGCAACACAGTAGCATGTTCATCTTTATCTCCCAAATGATTAATTGAATATCCACTATGGTTTACTCATACCACCCCTCATTTAATTTGTTATTCTATTTCCCAAAGGATTTATTTGATTACGACCTTGACAGCGACGAAGAGTGGGAAGAACCTGGAGAAAGCCTGTCACACTCTGAGGTAAAGATAATTTGGAATCTACTTATTATAGATTTATTTTACAGCAATAATAAGCACTCAGTCATATTCATATTGTTAAAAGAAGAATGCTTAACCTATGACTCGGTCCTTATTTACACCTCCAAAATAGGTGAATGGAAACCCATTGAAGAAAAAAACTTGGCTCTGTAACAAAAACAGATTCATTTTGCAATTCTTGGTATCTTTCTGGTACACATTTTGTCAGAGATTGATATCTATTGTTAAATTGTTTGGCCTCCTAAACCAGCAAAATGCCTTAGAGTGTCATAAAAACTGCTTGCTATATAAAACTCTTTAAAATATTTGCTATTTGCACAACCGTTCTTTGAAGCGATTTGAAGTCCTCTTCACCAGGAACTGCTATTGTTAGATTTTAACCTTTATATCTTCAGCTCATTAATAGTATTCAATTCACTCAAGAAGCATGTGACTTTGCTAAATGTGTTGCAATAGTAATGAGACAATTGAACTGAAAAAGTGCAATTAATTCACAAGTTGTTTTGTACATGTAAGCATAGAATTTATTTTTGCTTTTCAAATTTAATGAAATTTGAAAATTAAAAAAATTCAATACCACCTATTTACCTGAAGCTTTTGAAACTAATACTGCACATTTTCATGGAATGCATTTGGCTTTTGACCAGCACTTGATGTTAACTGACATGTTCTATTCTTTCTTTAGGGAGAAGATGAGGATGGAGATGGAGATGGTGATGATGATGATGAGGAAGAAGATGGCTTCTTTGTTCCTCATGGTTACCTGTCCGCTGGTGAAGGAGGAGAAGATGAGGTAAGAAAACAAAGAACCCCCACCACATACGCACCTCCACCAAACAAAAGAAGTGCTCTAGGCTTTACATTCTGAGGTTGTTCTTCTGTACATGTTCAATATTGTTTTCCATGTATTCTGATTATTTTTATGACGGTAAATAAAACCAAACCAAACCAAACCAATATTCTTTCTCAGAATATCTTGGAAAGCATTTGATAATGATATATTGGCCAGAATTCACAAATGAACAAATTTCAGCATTAATGCACTTGATTTAGTGCGTAGGCATTATTAATGGGGTCCCATGAATTTATAAAACCTGCAGTGGAACAATGCGAGAAAACCCTTTTTCTTGATACATCTGATCAAATTATCAAAGCTCACACATTTTAATACTTTGTGAGATTGATCTACTATTGCAAACCCACTTGGCTGATTGAGCAAGTAAAAATTTTATCGTACATCTGATGATGCAAGAGAAACAAATATTTTGGCAATGATATGAAATCCGACTTGCCTGACAACATTGAAAATAATTCTTGTAGCAATCTGCTATTGGACCAACAGTGAATTGGAATCTCGTCAAAGTTCAAAAGTCACTCTTTACCATGTTGCATGTTAGTTTTCATTTGATTCACTTTCTCTGCTTTTTCATTCATTAGGATGAAGACAACCTGAAGGCTCGTCAGGCTGCGAAGGCCAAGGCGTGGGAGAACGAGTTGGCACGGCGATGTAAGGCCCTCAAACCAATGATCATCACATTCATCCAGGTGGCCACAACCAACAAGTCCAAACAAGAGGAGAGGAAGAAGCTTGAATCCTACCAGGCCGTTCCTCTCACAAACCTCCCCATAGCAACGAGCTACACCAAGAGAGAGAGGATGAAGATGGATGAGGGTGGTAGTATGATGGAGGTCGATGGGGCAGCTATGGCGCAGCAGAGGGTCACTGGAGGCAAGCTGAAACCAGTCCCAGAAGAAGGTGTGTACATGGAGTGCAAAAAAGGGGCAAATAGGGATAGGGACTTTACATCTTTGCTTTTTAGGCTACTCTCCCAGTTTTATATATCCAATATTTCACAGTAAGAATGGATTACTGTAAAAGCCAATATTTTAGCGTCCATAGATTTAACCAAATTTGCTGTATTTCCGGCCTTTTAATGCATAAGCGAGTTGTTATATTCACGTCTTGAGTGATTACTGTAAGTAAGTCTATAGGAATTCTAATTAGTGAACATTTTTGTGAATACATGGTCACCAAATTTGGAAAACTAAAACTCCAGCAAAAAGTTCATCTTTTCTGTACTATATGTACTATATAAAGCACAAATCACAATTTTGTAGAAAGGATTTGTCAAGTAACAATTTGGGATTTACCCCTATAACTTGAATGTTGTGAACATTTCATTTGATATTATTGATTTTGGTATAATTGTAATCATAGTTTGTAATAATATCTAGTAATTTATTTATTTTTTAATTTCTGTCTTTGAATTCCAGCTATGCCAGAGCTTCTGACCTTGGTGCATGGCAACATGGCAGGGATCAAGTCTCTAATCCGTGAGTTCAGAGATCACTGGCGTCGTAAGAAGCATGGCCAGGAGAATGCTAGCCCTGGTACAGCTCCTACCACATCTCCCGCTGACTCTCCATCATTCGCTCTAAGAGACCAGGCTCTGACATCAAGAGCATCTCCTTTGGGAGAAGCTGGAACTCCATTAGGTCCAGGACTTGAGGGTAGCCCAAGTCCGGTACCTGGATCTACCCCATCACCTCAGTAACTGGATCATATCGACCATGTCATTTCCAAGAGACAGCTGGACCTCAAGATCAACTCCATCGCGGTCAGGGAGAGACGGCCAGAGCGCTTCAAGCGCATCTGCTGGTATGTGCATGACCATATCCTAGAAAAGTACAAACTGACTGACCTGCTAGTTCCAACAACATGGGTGAATGGTGTTGGACGAAGAGAAGGACTGGCAGTGTCACCTCTACCACCAGCCAGTATAGCATCCCAACCTGCTGCAAGTGTGCCCAAACCTGCAGTGAGTAAGCCTGTCATTAATGCACATAACTTGCATGAAGGGAGCACTACTGTAAGTAGCTTGTTGAAGGCGTCAAAGGTACAAGCGGCTCAAGCGAAGCAGCAGGTCTACTTTACATCAAGCACAGTCCCATCTGCTTTCAACAAGGTTGTTGGTGTGTCCAGTGCAGCAGGTGCTGTACATCTTCCTGGTGCTACTCAATTCCAGAACTCTACTCCCATAGGGTACCTCCCATCAGGGAGCACGCTGCTGCAGCCAGGCCTGGCACCGTTTCAAGTCGTCCCTCTCCAGATGCAACAAGCCATCAACCCAGCGGTCTTCGGCATGAGCAACCTTCTACAGCAAGCAGCAGCGTCAAGTCTCCTCGCCAACATGCAGCAGACATCGGGTATTCCCGCCACCCTTGTCCAACCTCCGCAAACTAACCTTCAGCATCCTAACCCTCGTGTCCAAGCACCTAAACCCAATCTTATCCCCAATATAGCCCCTCAAATCCCACAAGGGCCTGCTCAGAACAATATACCTCACGACCAAGGCTGTGTGAAGCCAAAGCAGTCTCTACCAATCCTCAAACCGACCATGAAGTCCCCCACATCTGGAAATCCAAAGCCAAATGGCAGTTCCGGTTGTGAACCTATAAATTCTAGCAGTTCTCCTGTAGGCCCCTCCTTGCCATCCATGAGCAAGAGTTCCCCTCAACGTCTTCAGACCGTGATAGCTAAGCTCTATGAATCCAATGCGTTGTTACAAAGCAAAGAAAAGGCGAGCACACCTCCACCGGTTAAGAAAACTAAGACCCTGGCTAGTTTCTTCAACGTCCAGAGCTCTAAGAAATCTGACAAACCCAAAGATACTCCTCTAAAGTTGCAGGAAGAATCAAGTAAAGAATAAGAAGTGAGTCGCAAAAACCACCATACCAGCAAGACATCACTCCGCAACACATACAAAGTCATTGGGTGATGTTCTTTGATTGTTTCGCGATTGTTATATTGAACAATAATGATAAGGAGACTTCTGAAAAAAAACAGCTTGATGATTCAGAACTTGTGTTCTGACAATCTGCTTATCACACATGTATGAAGATATTTTTGGGACTCTCGTGTCATTGCGATTTGAAAAGATGTAGTCTGCATTCATGCATTCATGTAACCATTGTTCCCTACGCATATTATGTAAATCCTACCGGGGAAGGGACAACTTAGCCTAACATTACACTCTCTGTATCTCTATGAGATCACACTGCTATGGGATGTATGTATGTTATGATGATCCTTGTTCTGCTTGTGGGCCAAGTTGTCCTGGCCGGTGTTTCACTAAATCGTTCTTAAAGTAACGCATGCTTTAAGGAAGACTGGAGTACTTTAACGAGTGTACTAAGAGCGCTGATGTAACGAGCTCTCGTTATAACAAAGTAATTTTCCTGGTCCCATCTCTTTGTATTTTCTTGTATTTTGACTCTGATATAAAGAGGCAATTCCTCTGGTTCCTCTGGTTCCTCTGGTCCCAACGACCTCGTTATAACGAGGTTAGACTGTATTCTTGATCATTCCACACAAGAACTGAAACCAGTCGTGCGTAAGGTCATTCTTAAAGTCTTTTGTAACTTGGTGAAACACCGCCCTGGGTCCATCTTATAATATTCAATATGAAATAGATGATTGATCATGTGATTTTGAAAAAAACCTTGTTATTTGCCGAGATGTCTCGTCTTAGTGAGTCGACGAAACTGGATGCAAAACATTGGTTTTGGTTTGATTTGCATGCAAATGTGCTTCATGTAGATTTTAGCCACATGGCCACATCAATTTAGCACTTGCAATATGATTTAACACAACCCAATTTGTGTCTAGTTGTCCACAGATTGAATAACCCGCTATGAAAGTTGTATCTAAACAGGCTTATGCAAAACATATATTGAAAAGTTGATATGTGATTAACGGTTCATATGCCAGGACTATACTCTTATCTACTTTCATGCGGAATGTGTTTTCATTTTGTACAGTTTTGTTCAATGTTTTCAGATTTACCTCATAGATTGATATTGTTTATTTAGGACTTTGTCATTGACACTTCTTTATATGCTTTGCTGATTAGGATATTGATAGTTCCCTTTTTGAGATTCTGGTTTTATAGTTTTGCTTTTCTTTTTCATGTTATGTTTGCAGAATATATATGTGTATGTATGGAGAGAGAGGGAAGAGTTGTCTGTAAGGAAAGGGAGCTGAAAATGCTCTCTTTCATTATTTATATTATATGCTTATGCTTAGAAAATGTACTTGTATTCTAGTTCATGTTAAGAAATAGACCTGAAAATCGCCACTGGAAATGTACCTTCTACCCCAAGTCTAAAGTGAAAAAATATTAAATGTGTCCAGAAAGTCTCTCTATCATGAGGAATATATCTTTAACTTTAATATCTTATCTCTTTCACGTCTTCGCTTCTTCACCTTTTGTTCTCTAACATCTACTCTCAAAACGTTAGTCTACCCAAATGTAATGATTTTTATAAGGATCAGAAAAATAAGATGAACAGATTTTAAAAAAAAAATGTATGTAAAAAATTAGACAACTTGTGGGGAAATTTGTGACATTCACTAGGCAATTGCCAATTTGATGACAATATAAAATTCAATTTCTTTGAAAAGTTAGATAATTAATTTTGCAGTATAATTTTTTTTTAAAAAGGCATGATAAATGGTGCAATTAGTCTTTAAAAACTCACTGATTTTTGCATTTTTAAATATATATAAAAATTCATAAATTTCCATTTAGTTGACTGATTTTTTGCTCTGTTCATCTGATTTTCCTGATCCTGTTGAAACATTAATGTAGGAAAACTCTGCATTCACTTTCAGTGACACAAATAATTTGTGCTATTCAAAATAATGATCACTCAAAATATTTTTGTACAACAAAATTACAACATGTATTGAATTCTCATAGAGCATATTTTATTGAATATCCTTTACAAAATATTTATTGCCTACACAAGTAAACAGAGTTTATTTTTAATTTTGAAGTACTTTTCTAGGCTTATCAAGGTATATAAGAGCTATTGGCATCGACTAAACCCATGTTGCAAAGTAAACACTCTGAACTTCTGGTTGTAAGAGTAATTATAATGATTTCTAGAATACATTTATTGGAATACATATTAATCAAATAATGATTGAAATAATGAACCTTGAGCACGCATCAAGATGTAAGTTATCTGATTGCATACTTAATAGTATCCGGATTAAAATTTTAAAAATATACAGTGGAAACTCAGTATATAACAAGGTACTTGGGACCAAAAAAATTACCTTGTTATAGCAGTAATCTGGTTATGGCAGTATTAGGAATAAAACTGTTACCTCTTTATAAAAGGAATATTGTGATCTCTAGTATGAATTATACCATTGTCATGGTAAAAAGAAATTCTGCCCGGGTCGAACTTCTCTCGTTTGAACAAGTTGGTATCATTATTTAAAACAAATCATGCAAAACATGTTTAACTTAATGAACCCAAGAAAATCGATTCAGACAGTTTTTACTGTGTTTAGAGTATTTTATTATGTAACATCCTCCAGTATTTTTATGGCAGATTTTCACAAATTTGGCAATATAAAAAATAAATGTTTTTTTAAACACAATTTATGTCTGTGGTTAATAAGATTAGGGCTCCAATACTCAAAACTGCTATCTTCTATGTTGGCAAAACTACGTATATTGTCACAGATCAAAATTATGATTAGAAAAGTGTTCACCATGGTTATGTAAACTTGACACATATGCGCAATCACCTATGGAGAGTTTCTATTGGGTCCAAATGATGTTTGTTCCAACACTTGACATTGTTTTCCTTAACATAGAATATAACAATATTCAGAACTTGGGCCCTAGACATTTTTGCAAAAAAAATAGAAAAATGCTTTGGATGATCATTAAATCTGATTGAAGCAGTTTAGCCCACCACTGTAAAATAATACAGATTTAGCACAAGAATGCACGGATTTGTTCAAATCATCATTTCCATCATTTTTTGCTTCCCGGTTTTGAAAAAAACTCAGAAAACATGACAAACTTAACGAAACAACAGTTTATAGTATATTGTATCAAAATAAAGGCCTATGGAACAAAATGAATTCTATTGTGAAACAATTAGCTTAAAATGTGACCATTTCATATATTTTTTTTTTCAAGAAAAACATTTTTATGAATATGATTAACCTGAACTTCTAAATGGGTAGGAACAAATTTCTATAATTTGACATTACATAGAGGAGCGTGGCAGGTGGGCCTACTTAACGTCTTTTATGATGAGGGAGGAAGTGACGTTATGAACAATTTTCATTTTACTGGATCTACTACACTATGGGTATGGGATGGTCTTTCTTGTCAGAAATATTGTCAACCAACTTTTCTGCACTGTACGCAAATAGGGAAAATTTTCAGATATTTGTTGTACAGTGGCAAACCATCGTAACAATGTCCAATATTAGATGACTTTCTGGTGCTGAAACAGCTCATGCATATTCAGTGTAATTCCTGTCGCAGTACCCAAGTAATGTCTATCAGTATGGAAAGCACATCTTTCACAACAATATTCAAACTTCTTATTTTGGGCCCCAACAACAGTGTTTAACACTTTTGTACATAATATTCTCTGTAATATTCAAAAGTAAAATTACAACCCATAATCACCAGAGAATATATATTTTAAATTGCACCTGTAGATTGGCTCTAATGATGTGGCCTAACTACTAATGCAACATAGAAAAGTTTCCTCCCCTTGAAAAAGGTCAATAATATGTATTAAAATGGTGCTTATATTATTGCTGAATAATCAATTTGCAGTGGGACATGGGGGGAAAATTTATGACAATAGAATGCTAAGGTTAGCACACTAAAATAAGTGTAGTCAATGTCACGAAATGTGTTCATGAAAAATGCTAATAAATTCGAATTTGTTTCTTGAAAAGTGGATATATTTTGATGAATTTGTTCATATTTCCTGTACTATTGTTGGTGTATCATTCAGGATGAAAGGAATGTAGGATGATTGTGATGACGATGAAGGATGATGATGGAAGAGGATTATGGGGAATGATGGTGGTAATGATGTAGGAGGATGATGATGGAAGATATTGATGGATGACAATGATGGTGATGGATGGTGATGGATTATAATGGACGATGATGATGATGATGATGATGATGATGATGATGATGATGATGATGATGATGATGATGATGATGATGATGATGATGATGAGGATGAGGAGGATGATGAT
>BQKZ01003936.1:29315-45850 GCA_036244855.1 Temnopleurus reevesii
GGGGGGGGGGGGGGAGGGTTGGAGGGAGTCGATGGCGGAATGCAATATTACAAGGGTTTTTTTCGCTTGCCCGTCAACCAGTCAGTGAGACGAGAGAGGGGTGAAAATGTGTATATTGGCCGGACCCCCGTGACTTCAAATCCTAGGTTCTCACATGATAAGTGAGTGAATTGAAAAAGGTGCAACCACTTTATAACCGAAGAATTAAATAATAAGGAAATGAAACATTACCGTCGATTTCTTTAGGGATTCATAAGAAGGTTGAGAGAAAGTGGAGAAATCATATTCCTTTGAGAAACAATAAAGCAGTCTGTCATGCAAGGCTTGACTCGATTGGGACGTGATGTTATTCATGATTGTGACTTACTTGAAACCTCTTTGCTTCAAGCAAATCACTTTCGGCACTGTTCTGAATTTGCGCTCTCTATTTGCTATATAACCATAAAACTTGAGATATATAGGCATACCGGCGATCCATTCTCAATTCCGAAAAAAAAATTAGACAAACTTCCTTCTTATCTAAGCTGATATAAACAGATGTACCAAAAAAATTGAACGAGCTATAATACTCTCTCGATAAAGACATATCTAGTAATAAACTAAATTCAGAGAATTTTTCGGATTTTTTTTTTCAAGTGTTGTTGTACCACCTCCCTATTTTTCTAAAGATCGTTAATTATAGATTGAAACCCTTGTCATGCTTGTGCATAATTATAAGACAAGCTCTTTAAATGCTAAATGAGGAGATTCGCAAATGACTAATTCCACGAAACAGTTATCTGACTCAGTGATAAGTACATGCGAAGTCTTATTCAGAATTACGTAACACACATTAAATGACTTGTCCTTTTCTCGTACACAATCTTCTACAGAACATAAATTGATAGTCAAATAAAAAAAATCTTTAATATTCAAGATGTAAGATTGTCTTAGGCCATAGTTCTATGCTGAGACAAAAGTGACAGACGTTACATTGTATTCATTTCAGTCGAATGAGCCAGAGTTCATTTAATTCATTTCGATATATTTTGTATTCGGGGCCATATGGTTAGCAACCTGAGTTTGATATTGCCAAGGCCACAATAATTGGGTTCATTTGCACTGCTCTTGGTGTGTTTACATGGCAGAGAATGGATAGGCTATATTATGTCAAAAGAAGACCTTCCAGAACATCCCCTATCATGCCTACATCGGGGTAAAGGTGATTTACATGCAATAATTATTGATAGGCCTCAGCACAATTCACTGTTGAATGCGTTCATCCCCCCCCCCAGAAATGTTCAGGGAACTTCTAAATTATATAGCCATACGCGATGATACATACCTGTCCTGTTAATAAGATCCTGGCAATGTCCTAAGTTTTACCCCTACTCCCCCTTCACTCGTTGCTGCTTTTCTATAGTTGAAAGGTACGTTCATAATTTTGTAATTCAAGACCATCCTTACTGAGGATTAAATAGGCTTAGGAACGGAGGGGGGGGGGCCTTGGGAGCGCAGCCCCTAAAAACTTCGGAGCCCATTGAGCCCCCCCCCCCCGGCCCCTCAGCAAAAATATGGATAATGAGGTAATATCAGTGACTCAAATTTCATTGAAAATGGATCTAACCTCTTTTCTGCAAAAGAAGTCTTCAAGTAAAATATATAGGCCTATAAGTAACCATTGTTTTATATTCATTTCTTTTCTTTCTTTTTTTTTGTTCATTTTGGTTTATTAATTTCCCTATTTTTGCTTTTGCTTTGTTGTCACAACAAGCACATCCAAAAGCAAAGACCATACCTCGTGCTATTCGCCAGATCATACTGCTATTTTATGAGAGTCGTTGACACTGACCATGTCAAAGAAAGGGTGAGTGATGGATGGATGTTAAATATTGATGCTCATGTCATGGTTTTTCTCAAGTAACAGATGAGCTTGATATTTCTTTGGCCGTAAGTGTACACAATCATGATACATCATTCGCACAGTCATGAACTATGATTTATCATTGTCATGGTAAAAATTGATTTTCTTTTAGTTACGAATGAATTGTCTCATTGTACCATTGAGCTATATTTTCTTTTGTTATCAAGACCTCTAATTCTGATCGGTGATCAACGAAAATGATGTCGGGAGTGAGAGGGGGCAAGAGTGACAGCGGAAATGATAGCATACAAAGAGAAGAATACGATGAAATCAAATTCAGATCCATAGTAAATCCAGGAGATCTTGGCGTATTTTCTCCCAAATCAACTGAACCAATAATCGGAAATTACCACCTAGACCGGTGCAGTGAAATGCAATCTTATGTGACCTAATAATTTCCACCTGCTCTTTAAAGTGCACTTATATCAGTATATGGTCGCTCAAGTCATGAAACCAGTATTATGTTTGATGGATTACAAAGGCGGGAATTTGAAAATATTCAATGTTCTTATTATTATTCAGTTGCACCCCCACCATAATTCACTTCAACCAGCAAACCCTGACTAAAGCCCTTAATCACTTAACTTCACGCTCTTCCATGCGTTAAATCTGCACAAAATGCGTTTCACCTGTCTCATAATACCCCCAAGCCGAGTGCCTAGCACTTTCTGACTCCACGACACTCAACAAGTTCATTGAGGGGGAGACTTGACCGATTTACTCTGATACGATCAGCTGATCGATGTCAGGATACAGTCAGAGAAGTGGATAAAAGAGAGATACCATGATGTGGGGGTTTCTGGGAGGTTTACTGTTATATGCTTTTTATAAATCCATGATCTACGTAAGATATTAAACAAGTGCTCAAAGGATTTGATCACCTGTCTTGACCATGTTGAATGCTCTCTTCGGTACGCAATATTTTTTCACTTCCATAAATTCAGGCCATTATGGTTTCAACAAGTAAACAAAATTATGGTTACATGATTAGAAATATCAAAAATGCATGCAATGAAAGATTCCTTAGAATACGATACATGTCTTTAACAACCTAACCCTGAAGGTACGACTGACAGAATATAATGGTATTTTAGAGAGTAAGGATGGATAGAGAAACTTATGCCCCTACAAATTCTTTCGTTTAAACTATGAACAATTTGAGGCTCCTTCAAAGTACAGTTTTAAATGGTAAACGGAAATGGAATGTACTCGGTTTCAATTCTTTCTGAATGACGCCATAACCCCGCCCCACCCCTTCAATCTGTATATACCCAGCTAGCACAAAAACATTTTAAAAACATCATGATAATGTTTGGCCTAACATTTGGAAAATGTTTTGTTCAAATGTTAAAATCATATGAAAATGTATGGTCTTGCAATTGTCAAGAAAACATTTNACCCCGACTCTTTGTTAATTCACAGTTAACTGCCTCAGAACAACGAGTCGGGGTGAATCGTGTTGCTTCCGGGGTCCTATGTGACCGGGGCTTCAGATATTAAACAAGTACTCAAAGGATCTGATCACCTGTCTTGACCATGTTGAATGCTCTCTTCGGTACGCATAATATTTTCTTACTTCCATAAATGTAGGCCATGGTTTCAACAAGTAAGCAATATTATGGTGACATGATTAGAAATATTAAAATCTATGCAATAAAAGATTCATTAGAATACGATACATATCTTTAAACACCTTATGCCCCGGTCACACAGGACCCCGGAAGCAACACGATTCACCCCGACTCTTTGTTAATTCACAGTTAACTGCTTCAGAACAACGAGTTGGGGTGAATCGTGTTGCCTCCGGGGTCCTATGTGACCGGGGCTTAAACCTGAAGGTACTACTGACAGAATATAATTGTATTTTAGAGCGTAAGGATGGATAGAGAAAGTTATGCCCCCACAGATTCTTTCGTTACACTATGAAGAATTTGAGACCCCTTCAAAGTACAGTTTTAAATGGTAAACGGAAATTGAATGTACCCACCCCTTTAATCTGTATATCCAAGCATATCTAGGGGTGTATGCATTGGCTGAACAACCTTCCTATCATGCCTTTAATCATGTTAATGCCGAAGCTATGTGAATGGATTTCACGTAACATGCTGTAAAACGGTTTATGGTGAGCTCCATATAGTTTTGATCTACATAATATCCATAACTAAACGGAAACAAATCCATATTGAATCTTCTTGAAAATAATGAAAGGGAAAAGGAAAAATTACTCAGGAAAAAAATCATATAAATATAGTCTACATGTACATCAAGTACATCGGACCTTTAAAAATCAAAAATATCCAGCTCAGCTGGAGAGCCCTGATGTTAATAAGCTACATCTGTCATAATGTGGAAATAATGATACGAAGGTTGGAAATATTAATACTACGAACGATATAATTGAAGCGGTCAAAACAAAAACGTGTTCATAACCATTTTACATTTCAATATTTCCCGGACGTCTTTTTTTCCTTTTCTTTCATGTGTACGCTTCAATAAAATGTAAACGTATTTTCTTCTTACAGCTTTAATAATACTCTTGTTGGCCAGATGGTGTAATATCCATTATCATTTTTTTGTAATAATACAATAATATAATACAATATCATATTCATTGTTATAGGGATTTTTACAAACAATGAATTATTATATCATATTATATTATATAATTTACAAAACAAAATATACAGTAGACATATGGTGAAAAAAAAAATATGCAACACAATTAAAAGAACAGAAGCGAAAGAAACATTAGATAATAATGAGGAAAAAGTGCCGGTAAGCTGCGCTGGAATTTACTTAAATAGATGAGTTTTCAGGTAATAACAAACTTTTATATTTACTAAGCATATTCATTCTACCATCATCGTGGGTCCAGTATTAATGATTAATAAGGTTTGACGTGGGACATTCTGTTTGTCCAAGATGAGACACATCCATTTTAACAAGACAAGCTTTAATGAATCTTCTCATTTTCCTTCGAGATATTGGACGTGACATGAGCTCGGTCGATGTGATTAGATATCTTATCTGTTGCCTATACTGGGCCCCGTAACAATAATATTTCCAATCAATCGTCCGATTGATATCAATCGCAAGTCTATGAGAAATCATGTACTAAAGTTTGCGATTGATCGCAAAAGTGACTGTATATTTTTTTGTGCAACGGACCCCAGGTTGTGGAAGCATGTTGAGCTCCGGCAGATGATAAGCATAGCTTCACTAATACTGTTCATTTTAAATTAGCTTCAAAATGTCCATTTACAGGGTTGTTTGGTTATGTCTGCATGAAGATCTAGCTGTTTATGCCGAAGAAATTTCATCATTTTAATTAACAACAGTGGCTAAATATGTTTGATAGGTTCTCTTTTTTTAGAAGGAATTAGCAATCTCAAATATTTCTGAAATGACAATTTTATGGTATGCACATTATAAATAAAAATGGAAATAGAATCAAATTAGAAAAGTTTACTGCATGGATAAGTATATAGCTAATCAACTAAGGACATGCAAATAGATGTAGAAATAAATGAATAAAGTAATAAAAACGAAAAAACCCGAAGAAGTAGACAAATTGAAGAAGAAATGTACACACATATTCAAGGGAATGGACTACCGTATTACGTGATTTACTTAATTAAAACAGTCTTATTCCTCAATCTACCAAATTATTTGTCAATTTTGCTTTTCAGAATGATCGTCATCAATGAAACTGTAAAAAGCTTATTGGTGCCCCATGCATACCTTCACATACTCGTCCAAATAACAATTACCCCTGTATTAAACCCGTACGTCATTACCAGGGCTGCTCTACCCCTCAAGGGCAGTAATCAATTTTATGTCATAAAACCTTGATATAATAATTTCATGATCATCATTGAGGTGATTATTTCATGATCGAAACATGGCACTCTAACCGTAACCATGGCGACCATAAATACAGACGTGACATGTACCATATCAACACAAAAGCTTGCATTGTACAGTATCTTTGGTACAACCCCTTTATAAAATAACACGCGAGATGTGCTCAAAAATTGATGTATCTCACAAGTAGTAGAAAAGAACATTGTTATTGTAATAATTTCAACCGATCTTTGAGAATGAATAACAAAAATGCAGTAATGGCATTTTCACACTCATACTGCAGTATCAGCCTATCTAAGAATGTGCTATTGGTTTAACTCTTGAAATTTGACGAAATTTCATCTAATACTAGACAGCATACTGTCATTTCAACTGTTAGTGTAAACATTAAGGTTTATCAAAGGAACCAGTAGATCGTGATATTTTATTTATGTTTATTAAAGTGAGCGGTAGGGCCAAGTAAAAGATACATTAGGCATATATGTGATTTAACCAAAAAATGTTAGGGCAGCATTTGGCCCCAACTTTTCACAACCATTAAAAGGGTTGTATATTCAGGTGAATAAGGTATTGATCGAAACGACTACATTTATGTTTCCCTTGTCCCTCTTAACAAAAAGCAAACAGTAATAATTACGCCCCCCCCCCCCTTCTCTCTCCCCATTCACCTCTTCATACTTTTGTTATTGCATGATCATAAGTGGGTTATTCGGCCCATCATTCGTTTCATTCAAGACATCAGTAGAAGTGTTGCTTTGACATCGCAAGGTTAGAAATCAGAATCGAATTCCTCTCCGTATACTCGAGGCAACATCCTTTGCATACCAATGGAATAAATATCTTTAAAATAATCCAAATTTTCTTTACCTAATCTTGGGGATTTGACTATGGGGATCAAGCTCCAAGTCCTCTATTTAGCATTCCTGCACGTTCTCTGGACTGACAGGCATATCTTGGGGTGAGAGAAAAGACGAGAGATCAAAACAAAACTATATATTCGCCGTCAGAATAAGTCGAATATTTCATTTGTTTTGATAATCCCTCTGAAAGATGATTCTGTGTCTTTTGCGTGGAAAAATGGGTTTAACTTTAGATTGATGAAATACCTCGCATTTTCTTCAGATTCATTTCCTGACTAAATGTCAATTTTATTTTTAGTCTGACACAGTTACCCTTCTTGGCCCATTTCCCCTCATTTTTCCTCTCTCAACCCCCACAACTCGGATTCGGATGTATGGATGTATTGACAAAAATCACACAAACAGACGAACAAACACATGCACGAACACACACCCCCTACACATGTATGCCTAAAAGCAAGGCCCAAGTCCCAGCATCTGACCAATGTATTTCCATGCACCCAGTACTTCACTCTCTCCATCTCCATCCCGGTGATAGTTTATTTAAGCATGAATTTAAAACAATAATAATCATATTTTATCTCCCGGCACCTTTAGCGCGACACGAGATGGAGGGAGGCATCGGTCCACACATATTCCAAAGTGCCAAGAAAAGATCGAAAGACCCTAAAGACCGCTATGTGATAAGGCCCCGGTCACATAGAGGCACGGAAGCAACACGATTCTACACGACTCTTTGTTAATTCACAGTTAAATGCCTTAGAACAACTGCCTCAGAACAGTCGTGTTGAATCGTGTCGCTTCCGGGGCTTAAGATCCGTGTTTGACTTGTTCATGCACTGGTATCAAAACTTATCTTGAATCAGAGAGCTTCGTTGCATGGGTAAAATGTAGTGGTATAAAAGTGCTGATGAAAGATACGAGGATTGACAAAGTAAGAAAGACAAAATCATGGACATAAGTCAGAAATTTTCTGATTTATATTATGATTCATTTAAAACACGCTTGATCATGGTGATATATTGACAGATTGCCGTAATGTTCATCTTCATAAAACATATGGACTTGTTTTCTATTCTGTCCGGTCCTTAATAATTACTACTTTCAAACACCCAAACAAATGTTTTACTTTCTCAATCAGTACTACAAAATCCACAACTTCATGGATATATCAATCGTGAGATAGAACTGTGAAAATAGATTGTATAGGTCCATTGCGATGCAATGTTGAGCTTGAATTAAATTGGTCCGGAATGCATTTCTCTGATGATGATTTATTCAATCTCAAACTCTGCTGTTTTGTTTTGAAAATTGACAAAAACTACGAAATAGACGGAAAACGGGTGAATGCATAATATTTCAATATTCCTCCGACATTTCAACGTCGTTATGTTTTGTGTTTTGCACCTTTTTATGGCCTTGACAACTTTTGTTGGTAATTTCTACCTCAGATTCATGCAATTAAATTCAGATACCATGATAATCTCAAAATTCGTGTGAATTTCGGTTTTTCATAATTTGGGTTATTAACTTTCAGAGTTTTATGAGAATTTTATTTAACTATTCTGCTCTTGCTCAGGCAAACGTAGAAAATGAGAGGAAAGAGGTGAAATGTAGTGGACAAAATGGGGGACTCAGGAGTGTCTTGAACCTAAAACGTTAACATGGTTAAGAAGGAATTGGTTTCACGAGTTGCCTATTACCCTCGGGTACGTAATCCCGTCTCTGCAGAAGGCTTTTTTCAATGAGTAAACGACCAAATTGGGCGAGATATCAACAGTCGACCTTTCGGGAAAAGTTCAAACGCAGTATCATCTCAAAATTCAAATGTTTCTGGTACAAAATATTAAATGTAATATGTCAGTTTATCCCAAACGACAACCATATGTGATTTCTGTAGAGATATGTCATTTCTCTCATCATGCACGCGATGAGAAGATGATATTTATTTGAATATGGACTTTTTGCTCAAGTTAGGTCAATGATTCAAGATACAGAACAATATAGAAACAGTATTTGTTTATTTATTTATTGCTATTCACGAGTTGGATTGCCCTGTTCAGCCATCTTGGTTTTAAAACAGGTCCAGAAATTGAAATAAATAGGAAGTTATCTCTTTTAAATTGATATTGCGGGTTCCTGAGCTAACTTCAATTGGGGTAATTTTCTTGGTCTATAGATAACCCCGGATAACCCCAAAAAGTCGCAGAAAACAAGATCATTTCTAATGTGATTTGCATCACACCGCAGCATTTGAATCACATCTCATGCCATGTGGCAAATGGTCACTATTAATGACCACAGCCTGACCAGTCAAGGGAAAGCAGAACACATGTATGCTTACTTCAAGGTGATGGTCAAAGTACAACTGACCCTCTGACCTCACCTATCTTCTTGACCGGAGGATAGGGGTCAAAATTTCGGACAGTCGTCGGGTCAACCATCAGTCCAAAAGGAGACTTCTCAAATCTGCCCCCTAAATGCTTTTGAAATATTACCCTATTTAGCTAGAAATATTCAAAATCAGCATTATTTTCATCTTTTCAACTGGATTTGAGAATTGTACTAATATCCGGAGGGGTTGGACTTACACACAAATCATTTCGGACTTGCATGCAACAAGTTCAAAAGTTCGAATCCAATATGACCAACGTAACCGGGTCACTTAAGTATATTATTCTCCCATCCCTTCTTTCCAATTCTTGGTATACATTCAGAAGACTTCTGCAGTGAATCGGCCAGTTTATAAATGCATAGATTCTAATTTTTACGCACGTTTCGTAGTTACGTAGTTAGGAACGTAGTGACGTGGTTTTCTCTAAACCGTTTAATAATATTATAAACCAAAAAACTTGGAGTCCAGTTTGCATACATTACTTACCGTTATGTCAGACAAGTCTTCAGGCTTTCAAGAAAAACCTTTGTGTAAATAATGAATACAATTTGCAAATACATGTATGAGCAAACCCGCATATTGAACTATAATAGTTGGATTCCAGTTTGCATAAATAACGTATTGCTATGTCGGGCAAAGCCTGGGGCTTTCGGGTTGTGATGAACAATTTTCACGTACACAGTACGTTTCATCTATATAAATTTATAAGTAAACCCTTGTTGGCAATTATGTTATGACCCCTTGAATACATTAGGCCTAAAGATAAGTATATATTCTTTACTTTAACGTTACTTTATGAATGCTGGGAGTCAAAAGTACACAAGTAATATTTTTCAAGAAAACTTGGAGAATACAGCATTCTTTAGAGTTAAAGGGGAATTACACCCATTCAATAATGTATACTCAGTAAATGAAGAAAAAATCAGATGAACAAACTGTGAAAATTTGAGCAAAATCGGACAATCCGTTCAAAAGTTATGAATTTTCAAAGTTATCATTTCCACCTGTGCTGGGCATCCTTGAATTGGCAACTTATAGCCAAATATCATAATTTGTGATGTCATACATGGAGAACTCCTCATTCACTTTGTATATAAATTTATTGAAAATGGATCAACATCATATTTCAAAAAAGGAATCACCGCCGTTCTTTCTGAAATGCTTTCAGAATTGATTTGGCTATAATATATTAAACCGAAAAAACAAAATTCTGTCTACTTTTCTGGAAAAAGAGGAAAATATGAAATTTTGTCTAGAAAGTGAATGGAGAGTTCTCCATGTTGGCAGCCATTTTGTGCCTGTACGTTTGCCAATTTAAGGAGCCCATGAAGGGTGTAAATCAAAACTTTGAAAATCCATAACTTTTGAATGAATTATCCGATTTTGCTCAAATTTTCACCGTTTATTCATCTTATTTTTCTTCATTTAATGTCTGAGTGTAGTTCCCTTTTAAGAAAATAGCGAGGATTCTGACATATCATCAAATAGATACATTATAAAGGAACATTAGGTTTTTTTTAAGTTCAAATTGATTGTCATCATGCTGTGCATCTGAAAAAAAATATTGCCGAGTCTTTTAGATGTAAAATCTTTTGAGATTATTCCTCCTTGTCACAATCAATTTGCATCATCCGTAAATAATTCGAGACAATGTGTATGAGCGCCTTGAATAACCCAGCATATCCTATGGCGAGGGTCCCGAATGTGCCACATCGCGTGCTAACTGCATCGGTGGGTTGGAAATTACGTCATACTTTAATCAATTCAGGCCTTGCACATAATCACATCCGCTAACAATATACTTGACATTGCTAAACATTTTACTGAAATATGATTAACCAACCCTGGAAAGGGATGAGACAGTTTTAGGGAAGAGATTGTCGTTTACTTTTCTCTCCTTTAATTTGGTTATAAAAGTCGGGGTTTCAAGAAACTGGGACCAGTTGTTAAAACATCCTAGCAGTATGTTGGTTTAAAGGCTAGGAAATCTTAACATGTGCATTTTTTTAATTTAAAAAAATTGTACGCTTATATTGTTGACAAATATCAATTTTTTGTTTGGGGGGGGGGTTAAGGAATGCAGATTTTGTAACGTTTGTATTCTTATAACAAAAATTATACAGCACTGTTATCACTGGTTATAGTACACCGCTTAAAGACTTTAACTTAAAATTGTCCACTATCTAAATGACACTGTCTTGACCATCTTATTTTTACTCGAAGCACACAATTTCTTCGACCCCAGACGGCTCTAAAAATCTAGTTTCATTCCATTAGAGGCGAACATCAGAGTATGTTCCTCGGTGTCAGTTTTCATTCTCGATAAGGGGTAGCAAACAATTGTTGGGTATTACCATGGAAACCAATGGATTGGATAAAGACAGAAAGGGGGTGATTTCAATTTCAAAAATTGAGTTTCCTTGGTAGAAGTAATAGACTTGCTCTCGTTTTGTAGACATGTTGACAAAGGCTAATGATGGGTAAATGGAATTCATTTCGACATAACCATTTTCTATTAGGAATGAAGGTCGCTCTACATGACATGTACGCAGGGAGATTCGTTCAGACATTTTGCTTCGCTGTGAAGATAGGAAAGGTAATGAATTCTCGTCAACTAAAAGATCTGAAATGATTAGATGTGTATGGTTTGGAGATATGAAATAATAATGATAGTGAAACATAGCCATGGCCACATCATTAGAAGTTCGTATACGGATAAGCGTAATGCGAAAAGGAAAAGGAATATCCAAGAAAAACACATATTAACAAGCNGGTGTTCTGCAGCAATGGCAAGGTGCCCCATCTTGCACCCACCATACACGTCGGAACCGTCCATTCCTGCCATGGCGATACCTTGCAACTCTATCAAGGGCGAGGATAACATGTCCATCGATTATCGGGACGATTATTTTTGTCAGATCTTTCATTTTAAGATGAACAAAGCGGTTGTAAATAAGAAGAAAATAAGAACAACATGAACATCTTACATGGAAGTGTGTGTGTGTGTTTGTGGGGGCGGTGGTTTTTCGAAATTGATAAATAACAGAGCAAAAGGAATGGTATTCAATCTTATCAAAATACCCTGTTGTTCCATCGATCCTAAATATCTCAGATAAATTTTTTGTAAGCTACAAGTAGCTTACTTGTCCAAAATTGGAAGGAAAATCCTGCGCAGGCACATTTTCATACATCTAACTTAAGTGAACACTGCTCATCGAAGCGTAATTCTTTTTTCCAATTTTTCATATCATTAGAAAGGTCAATCCTTCAGCTTTCTATACATATCAACATTTCTTCATAAAACCATATATGCTCAATTTGCCAACCATTTCAAAAGTATTACGTTTTTATTGAGACACACTGTATATAGGCCAATCTGACTGTATATCACGTAGGTCAAACAACCTTTCTCCTAAAAGGTGGATACGGGGTTATAATATCTAGGTCTATAGCCTACAGGGCATGAAGAGTGACGTAATGAGTCTACCACTATGATGCCATCTGCTCCTCAATTCATACACATCACATCACATGGTGAAAGCTTGAGAAACACAATAAGTCACATCTACCGTAGATGTTTACATACTTCTAAAATCCAAGGGATGCTTGGGCACTGTCATGGCACCATGGATTGCTCCGAGAGTACTAAGGGTATTTTGAATTTACAGTTCAGCTGACATGCAACTTGGCTGAAAAGATTTATTTTTGGTCGACCCAGCAGGCCTGGCATGATAAAATGGAGCGGCAGTCCTGCTATGCAAGTTGTGGTGGATAAACTTTTGTGAATGTTTCTCCTGGTTTGGGTTTTTTTTTTTTACTTTGGTCGTTTCACTCCTAACATATTGTGTGGAAATACAGAAGAATAGATTATTAATGGATATTCCTCGTACACCGTAGAAAAATGAGAATGTAAAATTCAACATCGTTCACGGAGACCTACATTATATCATAAGGCCACTCAAACCGAAAAATTGAAAAAGTTACAGCAATACAAAGCTAAATCTAAATTCATATTCAATTTGTCATCATTCTAATAATATGCTATATAATTTAAGCAGCACCAATGCAAAGTCCACTGTTGTTAATATCACGTCATCAAGCCTATATAGTACAATAATCCTAAATTTCCACAGTGCGGGGTACATATCCAACAAACATAGCAAACACAAATCTATTTTAGTTCTGGGGCCTGTAACATAAGAGATACAATTAAACTTACGATTAATATTTATCTTAAGTCTATGGCAAAACATGTACCATAGAGATACGACTAATTGCAAAATCTATCGGATCTCATTTATGTTACAGGCCCCTGACTTGGTAATGGTTTGCTTACTAATCAATATAGTCATTGTAAAGGAACTTGTAGATTACGTGTGAATCTTGCGTCTTACATGATGTACAAGCATTAATTAGGGTTAATTAGGACTAATCTATGATAAGAACTCTATTTATACCAAAACTTCCAAAGGCCTTCAAACATCGTGAACTATATACATCCAAAAGTCACTAAAATGACTTTAGAATTGTTATTTGGATAAGAGCTGTCATGCGTTTGATTTGTTATCGATTTATTTATTTTTGGCAAAATACCGTCACACTTTGCTGTTACGTTAATGAACAAAATAATAAATATGCACGACATACATGATTTTCATGCTGAAATACTACATGATGCGGTGTTGGACGATTGTGTAGGCAACGAGTGTACAGTATACGCTTGTTTTATATGCAAACGTGTGAGACATACTTCATAAATAACATTTATCAAAATCACAGCACGTTTCTCCTCCAATCAAATTGGACAAGGCCATTCCACTGTGAGCAGAATGAACAAACGATTTAGAAAAAGTATATAACTTACAATGAAGCATTAAAATAATAGATATAAATACACACGAAATTTCCTTCCCTCTTATTCTGCAGAGAAATGTCGAGCAGATATCGCACCTGTTCGGTGAATAAACGAGGAAGCTATTAATTTATTCTTCTTTTTTTCATAAACCTAAGATGGTGAAGGATTGAATGAGTTTGTTTACTTTGTCCAATTCATTAGTCTCTTCTGCTCACAATGTTGGTGTATTTCAAATGAACGAACCAGGCCTGTTGATATTTACAACCGAACAGAAACGTTTCCGATTAATGAAACGACTGCTGTATAAATGTGACTGACATGTTTACTGCCATAGCATCTCACCGAATCATTTTGGCGACCTTTTCAGGGCGCCATGGGCAAGGAATTTCTTTTGGGGGAGACCTATAAAGAGGATATCATCTCAATTTTGTTTTTGTTAACACCCTTAGCATTCTATTCAGTCACATATTTAAGCTATGTCTGATCACGATCGCCTTTCCTTCACATGACACATGTACATATAACAATCATTTTTTACAACAAATATTTTAGGGGATTCAGTGACAGGTTGTGCGGGTATGGGCAACATAGTCAAGAAATAGCAACTCCTTGGAAATAGTAACCACACGTAGACATTGATAATGATGCTCGTGAAGAAAAATATTAAAATACGTAGTAAACTGTGACATAGATTAAGGTAGTACATGCAGTATGAATATCTTTAAAAACAAGCAAAGAAAATATAGGAAATATGAGAGGGAGAGAGACAGAAAGAGAGAGAGGAGGGGTAGAGATGGAGGGGTAGTGGAAAAGAGAGGGGTGGGGAATAAAGAGGGGAGCGATTAAGAGATGGAGGGGCAAGAGAGGTGGATATAAAGTGCTACTTTTACTTTCATGTAAAAATAAAAGAATCAGATAGATTGATGGAAGAGAGAGAGAGAGAGAGAGAGAGAGAGAGAGAGCAAGAGATGGGTAGGTAGGCATACTAGGAATTGGAATAGGAACAGAAGTGAGGACAAAGGAATAATAAGAAGCATAGAGGAAAAACAAAACAAAAGAAATAGACAGCAAGATAGAAACCCAATAAGCGGCATCAAGAGATCATCAGGAAAGAGAAACAGAACGGATTCCAAGAAGGCTCTTTATCATCTTGAAGTGGAAACGGATTACACAGATTGGAATCAAGTGCATGAAAGAGGACTGATGGAATTCTGTTTATATTACAAGACATTTATGTATATACTTCAAGCAATTAAGATACGGTTTGTCATCTACAAGACCACTAATATCTTTCGTCGGATTCGAGATGTCTTCTTTTATCGAAGCATCTCATATCTGGAAAGGTTTATGGATGACATGTTCTCTCTTTTTCCTTTATATACACCATCAGGGGTTATACGTACAGCATCCGCGAAATACAACTTCCATTTTAATTTACTGAGAATGATACCCAGGTTAAGAGATCCTGAAACTGATTAATAATTTGATCCTTCTCTTCTTCTTCCTCCTCCTCCATGTCCTCCTCCCAAGTATTTCCCTTCGACTTTTCTTCTTCTCAAGGAATCCTTTTTAAGTTATATGTAGGCATATTCATCAGTTCATAGAGGCCCTTCAAACTAAGTAAAATGGTGGATATCAAATTCCTCGACAAAATCATTGAAAAGGCGGAATTGCACGTAATAATCATTTTGATGAGCAACCGTTTGTCCAGTCTAATAAATCGTTGATTTCTCTTTAATATCGCCATCTAAAACTAATTTGAATATTTGCGCGACGCCAAATGAAGCAACTACCGCGAAAATTTGTTTTCAATCAGACACGATTTGGAGCATTTTTAAATTTTGACGGACGCGTACATGCGCGTAATGACCTTTGGATGAACTTTGATGACATGACCTGATGACCCTTGACCTGAAGTTTATATGACGTGAATATGAATGATTATTGATCATTAGTTAGAAAAATATGAATGATAATGTGATTTTACAAAATGACGCGTCTATATGAAGTCAAGATGACGCCATGACATTGGTGTTGTTGGAGAAACGAGTTTTTAATGACCTTGATATATGACTAAAGTTTGGAGAGTTTAGACCGAGATACTTTGGGGATATTCGGGACACAAAAAAGGTGGAAATAAAAATAAATAAAGTGAGAAAGAAAGAAAATTCGGACGATAACAATAGGTGATCTATCAAATAGGACAGACCACCTAATAAAACACGTTGTGGCTGGTATACGGTTTATCTTTGCCCACCATGCCCACGTGCATTCCTTTTCGCACCAATTCAATTGATTCAATCACAGAACTAGTTCATGAATCCATGTGTGTAAACAGACTTCATTGAGACAATGAACCGGTTGAAAATTGACACTATCCTTGCATGCTAAGCTCAAGCTACTTCAGACAAAGAGGAAGGACTAACAAATTGATTTAGCGTATATGATGAGACATTCAACAATTTTAAAAATGAATTTATTTGATGAAGACAAATTGATAGAATCTTAATTGCTACTGTGCCAAAAATTGATTAAATACTGTTCATTAAAGTAACCACACAATAAGACATAGGTATATTTATTATTCATGTGTTATAACGAAATGCGGCTTGTCTTATTGTAAGAAATGTTGTCGACTCTGCAGCCCAAATGCAGATG
>BQKZ01003937.1:17445-40224 GCA_036244855.1 Temnopleurus reevesii
TACAAAGGATATTAGGATGTACTTTCACCTGACGTGAACAAACCTTGAATCATTCCACCATTGAGCCTGTTGTTTCTATTGATAGAATTGTGGAAATATTCACTTGATACTCCATTGAGCAGTAATTGCATTCCATCTTCATTGTTCACCAAGTTAACCTCTCTTAATAATGGCTAGTTGTAAATATTTCCCAAATAACATATTAAAGACATAATGAGGAATTTAAAGTATGTTCATGTCAGGTGTAATTACATCTTAATATCTTTTGTAAATCAAATAAGTTCCCCTCCAAGGGATTTCCACAAATGCCTCCAAGGAATTCTCTTCATATGCATAGTACATTATGACCTCATATACAGTACTTTGCATATGAAGAGAATTTTTAGGGGTGTTCCCAAAATGTCTCTATAAAATATAAAGAAGAATTATTATAAAATATATGGGAAACATTTGGGAGCTCTCTCACTCACAAGGGTGATTGTAAGGGTAGCATGGATCACCACAAGTCAACATATATTGTCATAAAAGTGGACCTTTAAGGCGACTTTACTAGTCTGGAGCGTTCAGATTACCGGATAAATAGATTCCTGGTCAAGAAAGTCTACCTCACGAAATGGATTTCAAAACCGATTAGGAAGTTAATTTTGTCCTGCTTGTCCAGTTCAGAATTATCTTGAAACTGGTTTGTTTTATACTGGTTTCCGTTCAATTGGTTTAATTTCGTAGATATGAACGGGGCCATGCATACTTTTTGTGGTATTATTTGCGATTATAGAATGGGTGTGTTGTGTCCAGAAAAATCCCTTCAATCTGATTGGTCGAGAGCAAAATTCTTGCAGACGATTAATTTTACTGGTGCATGATTTATAAACGATACTAGTGCGGTATCGCTATCGTTTCTGATACGATCGCTTTCCAAAACAACAAAAATGGCGACCGACGGAGCGAGATTTGAATTGCTCACGGACGTAGAATTGGAAGAATTAATAGAAGGTGCCAATGCAGGTAGCACGAAGTAAGCCGCAATCAAATTTGGATTTACAAAACTAGAATGCTTTGCGAGACTGAAACAAAAAAGATGCCGTACTGACTGCCGTAACGAAGGAGAACACCGGGGATTTGGACTCGCTGCTCTCCGCTATGTTCGCATCGCTACGTAAAGGTGATGGTTCTTCATACACGAAGAAATCAATGCAGTACATTCGGTACGGCATCCATCGTCACTATTTGGACAATTTCAACATCGACAATAAGTGTACATTGACTAGTGTACATAGACTAGATCTGTTAAAATGTCTTCATTTGACTGCAATCAGAGTCTGCCAGAAAAGGTAAGTTTGTACATGTACGTATTAAGTTTGCAACCACGCATAAATCCTACAGAAAACAGAAATTCTGACAAAATATGAAAATTTAACAAAACCCCCAGGTTTTTCAGTTTTCTACACTAAAGTAAAGACTCATTACAGTCCAGAAATTGGCAGTGAGTCATTCGGTATCATGCATCTGGTTAAAAAAAAAATCATGCGTCCGGTAAAAAAATTTCATGCGTCCGGTAAAAAATTTCATGCGTCCGGTAAACATTTTCATGCGTCCGGTAAAAAATTTCATGCATCCGGTAAATTTGTCAAATTTTATTTTGGGGGGACGTGACAGTACCCATTCTATAAAACAGATGATACGCAGGTTTATTTCGTGGGTCGGTGGAATTGTTTGCACTCGGTAACTATGGAAACTAGTCTAAACCCACTCGGCTTCGCCTCGTGGGTTTAACTGTTCCATAGTTACCTTGTGCAAACAATTCCTACCGACCCACTCATACCTGCGCATCATTTGTATATTTAATCATTACACATTGTGTTCTTAAAACATATTCAACTGAAAACTTATAGTAAAGAAGTTCTTCTTAAACTCATTTTGCCAACATGTAAATTTTACCTCAATGTATTTGAGTTACTGGGACAAATACATAACTTTTTTCCTCAACATATGCACAAATTAAAGAAGGTGTTACAGTTTGTTTTCAAAATTATAAGTTTTAGGTTTCTCAAATTATTCATAAGCGTATACTGCGTGATTGTTTTAATAACACCTGTCCAAACCACCGTATGGGGATACAATTTTCTTAATCATCAATATATATCCCTGGATTTGCGAGGTCTTTGTGAATTGACATTCCTTCCGGTATTGTTTACTCGCTTTCCTTATGAAAGTTGGGTTCACACTGACACCCGAAACTTTGAAGATTTCAGAAAATACAGAAGCTTATACGTGTAGCACAAAATCGCAAAAGCGAGTGCCTCAACTCACCAAGGCGCCTCGTTTTGATCGAAAAGACGAGAACACAATTTGTACAAATTGGCCATGACACCTTCATGGCCAATGAGAATGCGAGATGGCAACTTGTACAAACTCGCCTTACTACCTTGATTAAGTCGAGAAGGCGAGAAGACGACTAGTACAATCTTGCCTTAACGCCTTGATCATGTCAAGAAGACGAGAAGACGACTAGTACAATCTTGCTTTAGCGCCTTGATCATGTCAAGAAGGCGAGAAGACGACTAGTACAATCTTGTCTTAACGCCTTGATCATGACGAGAAGGGGAGAAGACGACTAGTACAATCTTGCCTTAGCGCCTTGATTAAGTCGGAAAGGCAAGAAGACGACTAGTACAATCTTGCCTTAGCGCCTTGATCATGTCAAGAAGGCGAGAAGACGACTAGTACAATCTTGCCTTAGCGCCTTGATCATGTCAAGAAGGCGAGAAGACGACTAGTACAATCTTGCCTTAGCGCCTTGATTAAGTCGAGATTGCAAGAAGACGACTAGTACAATCTTGTCTTAGCGCCTTGATTAAGTCGAGATTGCGAGAAGACGACTAGTACAATCTTGCCTTAACGCCTTGATCATGTCAAGAAGGCGAGAAGACGACTAGTACAATCTTGCCTTAGCGCCTTGATTAAGTCGAGATTGCAAGAAGACGACTAGTACAATCTTGTCTTAGCGCCTTGATTAAGTCGAGATTGCGAGAAGACGACTAGTACAATCTTGCCTTAACGCCTTGATCATGTCAAGAAGGCGAGAAGACGACTAGTACAATCTTGCCTTAGCGCCTTGATTAAGTCGAGATTGCAAGAAGACGACTAGTACAATCTTGTCTTAGCGCCTTGATTAAGTCGAGATTGCGAGAAGACGACTAGTACAATCTTGCCTTAACGCCTTGATCATGTCAAGAAGGCGAGAAGACGACTAGTACAATCTTGCCTTAGCGCCTTGATTAAGTCGAGATTGCAAGAAGACGACTAGTACAATCTTGTCTTAGCGCCTTGATTAAGTCGAGATTGCGAGAAGACGACTAGTACAATCTTGCCTTAACGCCTTGATCATGTCAAGAAGGCGAGAAGACGACTAGTACAATCTTGCCTTAGCGCCTTGATTAAGTCGAGATTGCAAGAAGACGACTAGTACAATCTTGTCTTAGCGCCTTGATTAAGTCGAGATTGCGAGAAGACGACTAGTACAATCTTGCCTTAACGCCTTGATCATGTCAAGAAGGCGAGAAGACGACTAGTACAATCTTGCCTTAGCGCCTTGATTATGTCGAGAAGGCGAGAAGACGACTAGTAAAATCTTGCCTTAGCGCCTTGATTAAGTCAAGATTGCGAGAAGACGACTTGTACAATCTTGCCTTAACGCCTTGATTATGTCGAGAAGGCGGGAATATGACTTGCACAAACTCGCCCGTGCGAGGCTGCACGCGTAAACTTCCGTATGACTGCCGTAGTTTCAGAATGATATGAGATCGTCAACATCAGTCTCCCGTTAGCAGGGATATGGTAATGGACCTATAGGAGGAGAAATAGGAAATTGTACCAACATACCTTTCGGGCCAGTTCTCTCGGTTCGTGATTGAACGGAAATTTATGGAGGAGTAATCGAGGCTGAAATGCTACCAATAATATCCTAGAGCTACAAACATAGAGAGATCAAGTGAAGTAAAAGGATTATAAGAAAAGAAAGAACTTTAATGAATGACAAAGGAAATATAAATCAAGAGAGTGATATTAAGGGAGGGAGGGAGATAAGTAAATAAACCAGCTGGAGGTGTGATGTGAGGAGAATCATGGGGACACTTGCTGTACTGAATTGAAAATGTGTGAAATAAGGAGTGATCTATCATAATAATTATGATAATAATTTATATGTATGATACAGTTTTCATGTAATTTATGATCTTCATCTAGGCTACGACATGTAATTGTCAGTATTAAGCTATGCACAAGTTTAGCCGTCGCTTAGCGCACGAAATGAACGACGCACTTGCGCTAAGCATTCGTCAACGTACGCATTAAGTTTCCGTTACGTATTCGACGCACGCCAGTGTATGGGCCAGATTCCTCATACATCGGTAAAAAAAAAAAAAAATTGTGTGACAGCACCATAAAATATAAATCATACAGAAATACAAACAAAAAATCGTAATGAATCTTTGAAACTAATAACATGATAGATGAATAATTTGTCCCAAATGATTTTGAAGGAGTGTGTATGGTTACAGAGAAGTAAGAGAATAAGGATTTGAAAATGGACTTTTTCATCGGGCCGACAAATATTACCATGGCCCCACCTGCTGTTTTATATGTTAGTTGGTGGGAACCAGTTTTGCAAAGATTTTTATTCTAACTTTACCTTAAAAAAACAAATCAACTGAAGCAGATGCGATCACTATGTACCACTTCATATTTCTATTTCAAGTTCTCAATTTGGAAATACTTTTGTTTTTGTCATAAACTTCAACATATCAAAGAAATTCCCGTAGATATTGAACAAGTTCTAAAATGTCTCATTCACTTCTGCACTAAAAAGTAGGAGCTTCTGAAGGTGAAGAAGGGGAAGAAAGAGGTACTAATAATGATTGAGGATTTGGGGGGGGGGCGTTATGGATCCAGTATTTTTCTCCTGTATGAAGGACCTATTTTCAAAGAAATGGTTGGATTCGTGAGACTCTCTTCTTCGTTCTGTTTTAAAAAAAAAGTTTTACGTCACTATTTTATTCAATTCATTTGAATTCCTTCTGCTCCTTTTCTCAAGCATGTTGTTTTCTAGTGCAAAAGAATCTATTTTCACATCGCTGGATTAGTTTTGTGATGACGTCCACAAATTCAATGAGGTTGATTTTAGTTTATTTCTGTAGAAAACAACCCCCTAAATAGTTTTTAAGCGGAAAATTGGCATGGTAACATCATAATTGCATTCCGTAAATTACGATTCGATAGGTTGTACTTCCCTTCTGTTCTTGCAGGAGTCTGTGGGCTAATTTGCAGTAGCAATCATCATGTTTACGTAAAACTGTAAACCCGAACAAATCTATTCAAAATGAGTTCATGTTCTTTAAAGAGAAATGAGGGGGGGTATCATGACCAATATGCCTTAGTAATTATATGAACCAAAATGAAATTTTAAGTTTGGAGGATGTTTTTCAAAAGTTTTATTATTCTTTGTGACCTGCAGTAAAAATGTACACACGTTAAAGTTTTCCAAAAACATAAATAATAATACACAGCTGATTGAAGTAGAATAGACCCAAATATTGCTTATACTACGGTATATGTCGCAAAATGACATCTACAGCATGCCTCTATTTTGTCGACAGCATCCTGCCTTATGGTATGGAAATTCTTCTCGCCCATCGCGTAAGGCAGTGGTACCTAACATCGCTGACGGTCCGAATTGGAGTGAACCAAATTTGGTTTGTGATATCCATGGGAAAATTACCTCTTATTGACTTTTCGGGCCTGTGCTCCTCTCACCCCCATGACTAATTTGATGCAAAAAAGGAAGGTCGAAATGGATAAAGGCCAAATATTCTGTGGAAAGAATAATAAGGAGAAACAGGTTGTTAAGCCTGCGTCACACGTTTGCGTTTTAGCCTGCGTCGGTCCAGCGTTATTGGAAGACGGAGGTCATACGGTGGACTGACGATCGTCGAACGCTCGTTAAGCACAAGTCGAACGTTAGTCCATCGTCTGATCTGCATATGCTGTCCGTCAAGCGAGCGGTTTTTTATTTTCAAAAACGCTAGGCCGGCGCAGGCTAAAAACGCAAGGTGTGACGCAGACTTGAGGAATATAAGTTTTTATCTCTTTTTTTGCCCATTGTTATCACAAGACCTAAGTTTTCCAACTCTTCCACCATTACATCGTTGCTAGTAATGTAAATGAATTCCAAACCCTGCCTGTGGGTCAGTCAATTGAATGAATATTAAAGTAACGAATCATCCTATGCATATTGCGTCTGCCTTAATCCACCATGCTTAAGCATAATGCTTAAGCATTTCAACTTTTCTTGTATGAATGAAAAAATGTCATGGTTTTATATTCATGGCATGATTTTGGCTGGTAAATTCAACTTCTCTTAAGGCTGACTCACACCGTTGCGTTTTTAGCCTGTGTCGACCCTACGTCTTTGTAAGTAAAAGAAAACGCTCCCAGAGCTCAGCGTAAAAACGGATCAGATGGTGGACTGACGCACATATTGCGCTGATGGAGCGTAGGCCAAACGTCAGTCCACCGAATTACGTCCGTCTAGCGAGCGTTTTCAAAAAACGCTGGGCCGACACAGGCTAAAAACGCAAAGGTGCGAACCGACCTTTAGTAAATGAAAAGACTTGATAATTGTGAAGCCTTCAGAAAGTCACTAGTCAGTATACAGCAAAACAAAAGACAGTCATTATCGAGCCCACACATTCTTATAAATGTTAACTAAATGCTCAAATTATGCTGTAATTACGGGAAGCTTACATGCGGAGCTGGCCTTTGGGAATGTCAGAGCCTTTTCATAAAAGCATTTATTTCAAGCACCTATTTGTACCAATGTCGTTTGTTTCCAGAGGGAAGATAATGTTTTTGCCTCTCAGGAAGTTGCCAATTGAAGGTAATTGTTTTGCTTATTATCCTCTCTACTGGAATACACATAATCCCTATCATGACGTCAACACATGCTGAGTTAAGTCAGTAATTTTATCACGAGTCTCGTTTTTTTTTTTTGGTTTGAATTATACCCTGCAGTGTTTGTTATTCTGAATGTCCATAAACATTTCGATTGTCTGTTAAGACCGGAAACAAGTGTTCAATGAAAAGTCATTTACCAAACAACATTTAAAGTCCACACACAGGATATGTAATCTTAAAAGATAAACACACATAAAACTAAAATAAAATACATGCATCACATAATCATATAAACGAAGAAAAAAAGACTGATATAAAATTTCAAACAAAGACAAAATCATATCAAATATTTTGTGTCGTCAAAAGAAAAAAGAATAAAAGAAATAAGAGGGTAAAACAATTTTTACATGATTTTAGAATGTTTTGTTTTGTGAGTGTGTGCGAATATCATTACTATCACCATTCAATGTCAGCAACTATTTATCGATACCATTTGGAGATATAGAAAAAGAAACTTCGTTTGACCTTTTCTAAAGTGACCTCAAGTCCAGTTGGGGACTCTGTGTTCCATTAGCGCCTCCCTCTGCACACATTAATATCCTGATAACACAGAGACTACAACACACAACCACAGATTCTCACATACACCTCCGCTCGCAACTCCAGAGGGGTACTGTGTGAATATGCGCGATAAGATAGGTATGGGAATATGTCGCCAAGTGTTGGCACTGTGAGCAGGGGCGTGTAACATAAAAGAGATGCAATTAATCTTGCAAATAATTGCATCTCTTTGGTACACATTTTGCCATTGACTTACGATAAATATTTATTGTAAGTTTAATTGCATCTTTTATGTTACAGGCCCCAGAATGGATAAATGACTGGGACAAAGTAAAGAAATTCATTCGAGCATTCACAATAGGTTCGTAATGACAAAAGAACGTACAAGGTGTGACTTTTGTTCCAAATTTTTTCCACAGAATAAGATGGATGAAAATATCTTTTGTATCCATTTAGGTTTTGTCGATGCTTGTAATTGTTTGATATTGTTTACTTTGCCCCAACAACTTTGTCTCTTCTGTTCACAGTGTGTAGTCCCTGCGTGTTCATGACAAGAGTCTATGCCGAGGAAGCTGCTATCAGAACACAGAGTCCTCAACTGCGACTAACTAACATCCTGATCTCGAAAAGCCACGGCGTCTGGACATTGACACGGTAATACTTAAATCATGCTCGCAGCATTGCAAATGAGGGATCGAATTCAGGTGCTATTTCAGCTGCACGCGTAACCGCTGACAAGTTTCAAATCAATAAGAAGCGATCGGGAGGCTATACTAGGTCATCTAAACAGGGGAGGACAGTGAGGATCTTCAGCAAATTAGCTCTTTAGAAGACGCGATCAGGTTTAAGCCCCTGTCACATAGGACCCCGGAAGCAACACGACTTAACACGACTCTTTGTTCTGAGGCAGTTAACTGTGAATTAACAAAGAGTCGTGTTGAATCGTGTTGCTTCCGGGGTCCTATGTGACCGGGGCCTAAGAGCTACTTCAACAGGCAGTCCATCAGGGTAACACACATGCTTCTTGCAAATCGCGTCATGATGTTTGTCATTATCCTATCAAGTCACGAATCGAACATTTTTTCCTATTGAATTCAGAGGTGACGTTCCGAAAAAAATAAAATGATTATGCATGATGTTTGCTCTTACTCTATCAAGTTGCAACTGACATCTTTTTTCCTTCTGAATTCAGGTACGACATTCCGAAAACATTAAAAAAAATCATCAAGCATTGCGTTTGCAATTACCCTATCATGACGTGAACGGCATTTCTTTTTTCTCCTTTTGAATTCAGGCGTGACATTCCGAGCGAGAGACATACAAATTATTATATGCATGCTAGTTCCTCGGAATTTGCAGAATGATTTTTTTTTCAAACAAAAAGTTGTAAAAGAAAATTGAATAGGCCTAGTATTTTTTCATAAAATTAAAGTGCTTGATGGAATGGCATATTGTCCATGTTACAATTGGGCGGTAACTAAATTGCATATTAAACACATGTTTAATATGTGATATTCTGTGAAATGGGCAGATTTTCCATGTTATGATTTAGTCGCAACAAAAATGGCTTATTTTCATCTTATTAAGTTAACAATATTAACATGATTAATGTGCAAAATTATGAACCTTATACTAAAACTGCATGTTGGCAGTAATCATCCGCTTATTCACTGGTTTCAGTCTGAATAGGGTACAGACTCGATTCATTGCTCAGATAGAGCGCGTCTACCGATTTCAAAAGCTTTCCATTATAGCGCGTATATCCACCCGTTCATGTATTCACTCTCATTCATGAACTTCAAACACATACTTCATCGCTAAACAAATCTAATACACAATCAAAAGCCCCTCCCCCCCCCAAAAAAAAAATAGATAAATAAATAATAAAGAATGAAAGTAGTACATGCTTTTAACAGGGGATTGTTTAGTTACAAGTTTTAAGTTTAGTATAGTAACGAATTTTTCAGAAAATGTTTACAATGATTTGGCGGCTAATTTTTGTGCAAAAATCAGCATGATCAAATATGGTATGCGTAATGAACACACATAAAAGAAACAAAGTCATGAGTCATGAAAGTCATGGGTTTCTTTTTTGACATGACATGAGATAAAATGGACAATTATTTTTCAGAGGTCTGCTATAAAACTCCTTGAATCTAAACATATTCTACGGCCAAATTGCAAAAATAATTTTAAGATGGAAGATTCACACTTTCCAATGTTTTTCAAGAAAGTCAAGCTTAGCCTAAATTAAGGCAATAATAATAATAATAATAATAATGAATAATAATGAACGGCTTTTACTGTATATAGCGCTTATCAACTCTTTATGAAGAATTCTCTAAGCGCTCTACAATTGCAGCATTATTACCCTGGCTTTGGCCCGGCAGCCACTTCATTAGTGCACTCGGCGTTTCAAGGAATAAAAATTCCTACCAGGTACCCATTCACCTCACCTGGGTTGAGTGCAGCACAATGCGGATGAATTTCTTGCTGAAGGAAATTAACGCCCTGGGTGGGACCCAAACCTACGACCCTCTGGTTGAAAGGCGAGAGTTATGACCACTACACCACGGCGCCTCCACATAAACATATGTATTTTGACGGAAACTATGTTCATCCATGCAAAATTAGCATAAAAGCAAAAGACATTACTTCATTACACGTAAGAGTCATCATTTACATAATTCTTTTTCTGTACATAGCACTCACGAAAAGACCCTTCTCGTTACTTTTGAGTAGTTACACTTTTCTCTCGTGTGTTGTTATTCTAGCATACGATATGGGAATACAAGATACATATCAACATTACCTGTAGATTATGTAACTCTGCATTCTCCAGTGAAAGAAAAGTGATATAAATTACAATCAGCGGGGGAAAGACATGTTTGTTGTACTTATAAAGCCAGCCTTGCCATTATCAATGGATCTTAAAGGTATAATACTGTTTTTTCAGTCTAAAATCTGACTTTCCAAGATTGTTGTGTTATGTCGAAGCGTACTAAATATTAGAACTTATCACCAATCAATTAAGCACAAAGATTAGCCATGATAAGCGCATTTATAGTTATTCCAATAATGATTATTTTATTCGAGGCCTCGAATTAGTGCGTTCAAAATTCAAAACGGCCGTTGACCGCTCGTTGACCAATAGCGCAAGAGTCTCTCTCAGTGCGTATTTCGCATGGTGTGGCAGTGTATTGAAGTGTATACTGTACGTGCGCTTACAAGGTTGTGTGTGTGTGGTAATGCGCTAGGAGTATCGCGAAACTGTTGGTGTGAAAATGAATTATGATTGAATAGATTTTTATTTGAATTAATTATTCTGGACTACATTCGACCAAAATACTTCATAGAGGCTATTATTTTGGCATATGCGAGGTACACAACAAGTTGTAAGCATAACGGTAATGTGCGCAAATGTAGTTTTCTACCTTTAAGAAGGATATTTTGCTATTAGTATTAAAATACGTGACTAGATACTCCGCAATAAAGGCGATTGCATACATTATTAAGCATGATTAATGGCCTGGTTTTAAAGGTGTAGTCTTTCAGATTTCCTGAAGATTACCTGGGGCCTGTAACACAAAACAAATTTGCAATCAATCGCAAACTTTATTGTTTTGCCATAGATTTGCGATGGATATCAAGCGTACGATCGATTGGAAAGCTGTATGTTACGAGGCCCTGGCATGTAACCATACAATGCCTTTATACGTAAGTGAACATCAATCTACGTTATTTTGAAAGATTTTCGATCCTAGCTGGCATATTATCTTTTGTCAAGAATTGTCATTAGCTAAACTTGTGGTGGAGAATACTTTTAGTCGTTTTTTTTTTTTTTTTACTAACGCACTATTTCAGTATTTGCTTTGGTTTAGTACTGATATGATTACATTGGATAAAGTTTGCATTAAATGCGGGGCGACATGACGTTCAGAGGGAGACAACTAATGTCACACTGTCCGCGGCCATTTTCATTGCGAAGTTTGCCAAACAGAAATATCACAGAATAAATTACCTGGAATAGCGAGTGAGCAAGCTTTATTTTGTTAGCTCACAGCTTGGCAGTCGCAAACGTATGTGTTTTGCACGTTTATAGAAGAAAAAAAACGAAGCCAAAGAAGGGACGAATCAAAATTACACGCTACGACAACAAGGATCGGAAAATCTTATGAAATGCTCCGAGTTTCTTAGCTTGGCAAAGTGCGTAAGCAAGTAATTGTTACAAATACGCAACACGTCGTCCGTGCGCGCTCGCAACCGGAAGTCATATCGATCGTGACGCCCTGATTAACAAATCGGAACGAGAAGTAACGAATCGTGCTTGAAGTGTTAACGAATCGTTTCCAAATGCGTATAAATGTGTATTCTACAGGGAGAAATTCCTTAAAATTGGAAGACGCCGAAGTTGCCGTCTTCAAAAGCTGGCTAATAATAGGGAAGGCATTCAGAACCGATAAATCAGACTGGCAAATGCGCTATACAACTCCATTAAATACGTGAAATACGGAATCGGTAATAACACGACGCTTTAACCCAAAAGAGAGATTTTTCAAAATTTGCTATACAATAGCATCACATGGTGAAATAAGATTTGTGTAAGACATTCTTCTGGAGGAGCTGGTATTGTGATAGTTTCAAGGAGAGTCGGGATTTACAAATACGATGTATATATGAGGTTTTCATTTCCAATTCAGATCCATACGTTATATGGGGGAGGACAAAGTGAATTAAAGGTTCAGACATCGACAATGATGATTCAAGAGCAGCAGTTCCCACTCTACGATTTTCTGGTGTCGTTTTACTTGTAAGTTTCGTACGTTTCGGAAGATAGATGTGGTATGATTTGTTCACATCTAACTTAGATTAATTAGTGGAAAGTTAAAGACACTTGAGTGGTTCAAAGGGCAACGATTTGAAATGACAAATCATCTTAAAACATGTTAAAATGCTTGCGATAATGTTGATATCATGTAACTAAAATACCTGAAAAGGATCAAAATAATAATTTACTGTCCCAAATGAATAATATAACGGAGTAACAATTGACGACCAAAGAGATTACGCTTTTAACGCCGAATCTCCCCACAAATGTTTATTCTCGTAAGATACTGGCAGCGTGTGGCTGCTCACTTATAGATTGCCATTTTTATATCACGTCTATCTTTAAACCGATAGACCAGTTTTGGGAGGATCGCGCTTCAGACATTAAACTACTTTGTGAGCTGTGGTAAAAGTATTACCATAATTCAGTTTTTCAATGCCAAATTAGAGCATGTTTATAGCTTGTTTGATTAAAATCGATCAAGAAATGGCTTAATTATCGCAAAATAAAAAAATGATGCTGCGGTCTCCCTCTCTAGCACAACATGCTTCACGTACAAAATGAATGCGAACTCACACACCACATACAATACCACCGATCGCTCCGCCTATTCCGGGCCGACGCTCCCCCGTGCGAAAGCACTTAGCCCACCGTAGGAATCATGGCTGATTGACGTGTTCGACGTAAAGTACTCCAGAATACGTACATTTTTCTCTCCTTATTTCGTGCACAGTTATATTTATGTATGTAAAGCAATTTGTGAATACATCCGCTTTCTGCATCCCGACCATTACGAATCTATACCTTTAAATATACAGAACAAATTGACCTTCAAAACTAAGACGATTGCTCAGCCATCTCGATTCTAGTCCCATTCTCAGCAACGCTTTTGCCTTTAAGACACTAGACTCTGATGACACAGCGTCAATTGTATTTGGGTTAAGTAAACACTTCCTTATTCCAATTCCAAATTCCAAATTGGTATGGCTAATCTTATGTTGATCGGAAATGTACCATATGCAATGCTGATGTGTTCACATCTAACTTAGATCAAGTATGGAATGACAAAGTGACTCTAATTCAGTGGTCTGAGACAAAACACATTGGAATATTTTATGTTTTCTTGATAGTGCAACAAGATTTCTATTTTGGTATAGAAAAACACTTTTTATTCTGCATGCAAAAGTTTAGTGGCTCGTGCTAGAACTAAAACATGAACAATATGATTGATAGTCGGCCCTTGATTGTTTCTAAAGCTTACTGTCGCGTTTCGAGATTCGCATCTGGCTGAGATGTAGGAAAAAATTGATTTGATACCTAAGCTTAAAAGTGCGCCAAATTGCAAGCGAGCGAGAAGGCAATGTGGTTTGTTTGTTTGTTCAATTCCCCATTTTCGTGCACTTTAAAGCGTTCGTATCAAAAGGCATAACTGCATTTTGTACGTGAAGCATGTTGTGTTGGGGATAATTAAGCCATTTCTTGATCGATTTTATTTCAAAAGACTATTGACATTCTTTAATTTGCTATCATGGTAATGCTTTTACTGCAGCTCACAAAGTTGTTGAATATTTGAAACGCTATCTCAATAACTGATCTATCGGTTAGAATGTAGGCACTGGCGCAGGCAAGATAATGGATGTAAACTCATGGACATGAAGTGATTTATTTATCACTGCTACCTGTTGGTTTCCGTGCAACTCGTGAAAACTGGGCTCGCAAAATATCTTAATGAGGGTTTGCTCAAGGCTATAATATTCTATTTGCTAATGATGATTTGATAAAAAAAAAAAAAACACAAGTGACATCACTTTTTCATTGTTATTCCTGTCAATGCTATAGGAGATGATTTGTTATTCAACGATCACTGTAATTGCTTCTTGATTGATATACAAAAAGAGGGGAAACACCGTATTACGTTTACACTTCATTGATGATTTAAGATTGATTTTTGATGCTTCTGGCTGAAAACGAACAGATGCAGGTGTGTAAGTGACATAATCAGCTTTCGGGGAAATATGTACAAGTTTAAGTCTTGATGCAGTAAACAGTAAATACTTCACTCAGAGATTGCAGAACAAAAAACACCGGTCAGGTAATAATGTAATACAAAATAACTTATATATAAGCACCTGCCTGGGTCTGCTTCTGGCTGTGGCATGTGATCTGATTTTTAATTTGACAACTGTCGGATATCGGCCAACATCTCACCAAAGTTGAAGCTGATGCACTCATACTCCAAGCTACGTCATTCATCACTACCTTTTGTGGTTCGTTCTATAAGGTCCTCCAAAAATTGTTTGAATGCCTTCAAATGCTATTCTTAAAAAAAAGCGTCGTTCGGTCGGATTGTTTATTATTATTTCTTTTGATCTTCTTTTAAATTTATCTTTTATAATTTAACAATAAAATAATAATAATATATGCAATTTGAATAGCGCACATATGTTAAAGGCGCTTTGTTTATTATTACCCTGGCTTTAGCCCGGCGTACCAGTGTCACTTCAAGGAATGCATATTTCTACCAGGTACCAATTCACCTCACCTGGGTTGAGTGCAGCACAATGTGGATGAATTTCTCGCTGAAGGAAATGAACGCCATGGGCGGGACTCGAACCGCGGCCATCTGGTTGGAAGGCAAAAGACAGGTCCACTACACTGCGGCGCCTTGGAAGGGATTGAAAATACAACGATCATCTGAGGGTGAGGTTTCAGTTTGTATTCCAGGTCGGGCCATTTAGGAGGGTTGGTCTTTTGAGGGCACCCAAACAATTTTGTGGCCTAAGCCGGAAGTATCAGGTACTCTGTACGTGGATAGGGGATATCCTGCCCACGTAGTTTCCGCGCCTCCAGATGTGCCAGAGGCAGGGAGCCCATCAAAGATTCATGAATGATTCAATACAGAAGTGAAATGGACATGAGTAGCATCTTCATGAGAAAGAACATTGCTCCTACATGCCTCGCTCCAAAACATCGGACTGGTAGAGCAGTGTTTGATAATTTTGACATTTATTCATTCAAACTTCATCGACATATTATGCAGTCAACATGCTGTTAATTACTTTGTTTGAACGTTGGCGAGTCGGGGTCATTGTCAGTCATTTTCTTTCAATTAGTACAAAATGTGCTTACTTTTTTTGGGGGGATGACTCACTGGCCCGTATTCTGATGTCAGGTTTAACTTAAACCAGAGTTTAAATCTGTGGTTTAAGTATGGTAAGCCAAAAGAGGCTTGAATCTATAACAGTCAGTGTTTAATTTACCAGGAAATTTGGCACTCATATAGTATTAAAAAATGTCTTGGAATAAAAACTTAGATAGTTTTCTACAATATTAGAGCATGGGAAAAGAGATCAGTTTACATAAGAATTATACAGTTTAAAAAAAAGTTTTGGCACATTGGGCTACCCATACTTAAACCACATATTTAAACTCTAGTTTAAGTTAAACCTGACATCAGAATACGGGCCAATGAGTTCCGAATACTTTCTTTTGGCGGTGGGCCTCATCGCCCCCATGTGTCTAGGCACATTCGCTTGAAATACGAATAAGATATGATATAATTTTAAGTCGACCGCCAATTCAATGCTCCATTGTAATGCTATTCAAATCGGAACCAGCTTGCGATTGTTGTATCCGCACAGTTCAACACACGGGGCACGGATCTATTTTCCAAGACCCACATTGCTTTACGGAAATCTCAATGGCTTTTGTAATCCCGTATTGATCATGGGAGAAGCTGTCATAATCGATAATCGATATTGATTCAATCATGTCGAATGACTGAAGTAAAATTCTGACCAAGAAATACATGCATTGCTATAGGTCGACTCACACCTTTGCGTTTTTATCCTGCGTCCGCCCAAGGCTTTAGAAAATTAAAAAAAAACGATCCCTTTACGTACAGAGACGCAGGTCGTACGGTAGACTAACGTTCAGCTTACGCTCCTTGAACGCAGGCCAAATATCAGTCCATTGTCTGATCAGCGTATGCTTTGCGATTGGGGAGCATTTATTCATTTATTTATTTATTGATTTATTTATTCATGTTTTATTTACAACAAATTAAAAAAAGAACAAAGGGTAGAGAGTAGTCCGATTCAGAAATGAAAGTGCTCTACCACAGAGCCCTCCACCCATACAGGTACATACATGTACAATATTAACAAAACGCTGGGCCGACGCAGGCAACAGACCCAAAAGTGTGAGTCGGCCTTAAAGTTGCAATCGACAATGGTCGATGAACGTTCTGATTTCAGTCGTTGATAAGGAAATAGGACGAGTTCAAAGCAAATTATCTTGAAGTACCACCTACCCGCATAAGAACAAACCAAAACAACAACCAAACGAATGCAATCCATCATTTCCCCCTTTACAGGGCATACTTCCCAATTTACAATGAGACCTTGTTCTTGGGTGTCTGGTGTTATTTCCCAAGACGTAGATGCCATAAATCATTCTGAAATACACCATGGACGGGTCCTGTGTCAAAACCGGGGCCTGTAGCATGGAAGAGATATCATGAATTGATAATTAATCGTAACTGTATGGAAAAGGTTTTGCTATTGGCATACGATTAATGTCTATTGTAAGTTTGATTGCATCTTTTATGTTGCAGGCCCCTGATCAGATAAATAGGCTCGCATTAGAAGATCCGATTGATCCGGGGGAAGTGTGTGGGTGTGATAACAAATCATATAGGAAGTCTCTTATTGATTTCAGATGTTACTATCTGTTATTAAAGCACGCAGGTGTTTAAGGCCGACTCACACTTTTGCGTTTTAGCCTGCGTCGGCCAAGCGTTTTTGAAAATTAAAAACGCTCCCTGGACGCACAAATACGCAGGTCATACGGTGAACAGACGTTCGGCGTGCGCTTCTTGAGAGCAAGCCGAATGTCAGTCTTCCGCCTGATCTGCGTATAATGTGTTCTTGGGGAGCGGTTTTAATTCTCAAAAACGCTTGGCCGACGCAGGCTTAAAAGCAAAGATGTGCGTCGGCCTCTACCGGACATGCACACCTCGCCGAGAAGTCTTTTTTTTTTACAATTTAAAAGTGCGATGTCGTAAACGGTGACTAATTTGCTTTAAATTTGTTGACCGGAAATATCAGTGACGTGGTAACTAAATAAAATTATCATCTAAGCTAAAACACGTCCATGTATACTGAATTCAAAAGCCACAAAATGTGTATTTGGAACTGTGCTGGATTTAGACAAATTTTCTCAGAAACTCGCCTTTAATAATGTTGCCAATTTGAAGAAAAAAAACAAAGTAAGAATAAAAAATTTAAATGCGTATTTTTGGAGAATTTTTATTTTATTTCAAAACATCTCCGATATGTCAACTGAAGCATGTTGGAGGATATTGATATTTTCAATTCTTACCCCAACTGTTTTTACCCTCATCAGTCTCGTGTAAAATCAACTATAGCAAAACATCATCACGTCAGCTAACTTTAGACACATTTATTCCGCAGGGTCAAGTCCACCTTTGCATCTATAGACATAATCGTACATATGAATTCTTCCTCACGCCTTTCTATTGATTTATTGATGTGAGGTACTTGAGACGAGTGTCCAAGGATAATATTTGAATACAAACCACTTGTTTTCAGGTCAACGCATTCATCAACTTGCATGACCGGATGCAATTTGATGAAAGTGCCCGATTTCGTTCTGTCTGATGCCAAAAATTGGAAACGTCACACGACCTAAAAAAATGTACAGCGGCGGAATTAGTTCGATTATGATGCCACTCACCGTAAAATATGTGGCACATCATTTTTGATAAGCCCCTTCCAACAGGGCACATTTTTTTTCTGTGACCAGTGGTTAGATCACTTGTGGCTGCAATACGTATTTGAAATCAGTGTCCAAAATTACTACTGGTTCCCCAATTTCAGTTTTACAAGTTCTTTATTAGTTAGGAAATCTGTCATTGATGATTTTTCATGGCGGCCATCTTTGATTTCAAGATGGCCGCCAATCCGGTGGTGAGATCGCTTTGTGGCCGGCATTATTTTAAATGAGCATCCAAAATTACCCATGTATGCCAAATCTAATTCATTTGCCAGATTTGAGCAACATTTTCACATATCTTACAGACTAAACAAGCGAATTTACACACTTTCGAGATGAATATGTGCAATAAAACTATTTGGCTACTTTACTCTCATTGTCGTCTGCTATGGAATTTAAGCCCTCCTTGTATGACATTTATATCATTATAGGTCAGTGGCAAAGCAATATTCCTGACGATCTTAAGTTGACATTTTGGTCAGGGGAGCACGTCAACCTGTAATTTAACGAAATAGTAATCGAATTTCAGGAAGAAGAATGATTTCTTAAGCAGGTAAGAGGATGAATTTGAGGTAGAGCGAAACAGATGACCTACAAAACCGCATTCTTAAAGGGCTAGTTCTTTCAATAGATTCTGGTCTGGCAGTATACTGAAATACCAAAAATATATATTAATATTTCTCTAGACAGAACAAAACAGTTTGAGGAAAAGTATGCAAATGATCGGACATTCATAAATTTTGATAACATAACATTGGTAAAATGAATTAAAATCACTAATCAAATTTGCAATTTTGATGAAGTCATGGTTGTTGTTTATAACATGTGATAGATCCATATCAATACCGAAATTCATTATTTTTTTCTGAGAAAATGAAATTATAGCATATCTGTGAAAAATACGTTTCTGTATTTTCATAGCTACTTGATAATTTTCAGAAAAAAAACTTGAATATGAATGATTGGGAAATTTAAATTTTGAAACTCAATTGTTTTAGTAACATATGTTACTAAAATAATGCATTGCATACTTACTTGTTTACAGAGTTGATAATTATATATAATAAAGAAATGTTAAGAGGTATGAAGATTTGCATTGGTTTCATCAGGTTTTCATGCCTGTCAAAAGTCAAAAGTTTTCTTAGTAGTTGTCCGATTTTCCTCAAACCTTTCTTTTCTCCTATTCTTGCTCTTGACAAAATGGTTGTAATTGGCTGGAATAGGAGCCAGGATTTCCCTTTAAAACGTAACCATAAAGAAAATAACCATAATTTTTCATAAAATTTCGCACGAGTGCTGAACATGCATATCCAGAATTCAATTGAAATATCTAGAGTAGAGTAGAGTAGAGTGCAAGTCCAAACATTGTGTGTTGTATCAAATGGTGCAGACAATGTTTCATAAATAACGCGTATCCAGGCTCGAAAAAAGTTGCTAAAACGTACGGTGTAAATGCCGACTCACAGCTTTGCGGTTTTTTTTGCCTGCGTCAGCCCAGCGGTTTTGAAAATTAAAAACGTTCCCTGAACGCACAAAGACACAGGCCATGTACCGTAAACTGACATTCAACGTACGCACTTTAAGTGCTAGCTGAATTGCAGTCCACCGTATGATCAGCGTTTAATTTTCAAAAACGCTGGGCCAATGCAGGCTAAAACGCGAAAATGTGAGACGGCCTTAAGGTCAATATATATATACAGCAATTGGGAACATTAAACACAATACTATGATCTCTTTTCACCATTATCAACGATTTTATCACCGACTTTGTCGAAATATTGGGAAGCTATTACTGAACCTGTATAAAAGTACACTCCATAAAAGCTTTTCAATTTCGAGAACTCTGAAAACTCTGTTTGCATCCATTTTACCCTAAATTATGAGCTCCAAATCGAGTTGACGAAAAGAACGTAATGGGAGAAGTAAATCCTACACTTTTCTGCGGCCAAATGGACTCGAGAATCTTCAAGACGTGAATCTCCTTCGAGAAAGATCATCTAAATGAGACACAACTGCTTGCGTTTCAAAGCCTAATTAGTAATAAATTCCCTGGCACTCCCCCGAGAAAATAGCTCCAATCTCTAGCGACATTTGATGCATTTTGAATGCAAGCTCTGCACGTTGCCTCCGGCTAGTACTGCACTTTGGTCCAGTTTATGTCGGGTGACTCTTGGGTAATGGCCAGTCTCCATGTCGTCAGTATCCCTTTTCATCCAATCTTGGTGGACATGATTCTAACTATACACAACTGCCAAGATTATTGCTTGACGTTAATGCTTATATTTGTGAAATGACAATTGTAGGCACCCTTTTAAAAGTACAGTTCGTAAAGGCCGACTCATGCACACATTTGCGTTTTGGGCCTAGCGTTTTTGGAAATTAAACAGTCCCAGAGCGAACTTTATACACGGATCAGACGATGGACGGACGTTCTGCTTGCGCTCAAGGAGCGTTTCCTAAACGCTAGGCTGACGCAGGCTAAAAACAGAAAGGTGTGAGTCGGCATTAAAGCCAAAGTATAGTATTGATAAAGATGAAGAAATATGAATTTGGGGATGTTTATCATGACATATAATTATTATAATCATTTTGAGACCATAACAAATATTTTCTTTAACTGATTATTTTGAAATTATGAATCTGACTGTCAAATCATACTTAGCGCACTCTCTTGGCTATAACAATATTTTGCCTGTGTTCGGGTATATGTAAAATTACTTCCGAGATATGACAATAGAATGATAAAAAGGTTTACACAACAATACAATTCTGAAATTTTCATCCAATTCTGTACATGAGAAGTTGTCTTTTATCAAGAAAGAAAATATTGAATTAGTGTCGGGGGACACGACACTGAAATAGTTTGCACATTTTAGGTTATAGCTTTTCCAAAACGCGTTAATTTTTCGCACAATCTTTTGTGCAACGTGTTCATGATACTATATTTCATTTTATATAGATTTGAAGATAAAATTTGGCTATAGAAATGTTTACTTTACTTGGGCTTTAAGAAATAAGAGTAAGAAAATAATTGGCGTCGATCACGTCAGTGTACCCAGCGGACAATAATGCAGGAAACGGGATCAGAGAGGTTTCACTCGGTAGTAATTTTATATCACAGCTTATAGAAAGGTTGTTCGGCCTTCGCCTTCTGTAAGCTCCGTTACACCTACGCTTCTAAAGCTAAATTACTCATCTAAGTTTATACCCAACGTATTTTCAGTTTTCATGAAATTTAGAACACGCTCCGTAAACGAAGAAATAGGAAGAAAAACAGCTTAGCTGGCACTGAAATTCCCCTCATACCTATGCAAACTAAGGCAACCGAACTTAACGAAGGCAGACGAATTAGAAAAATACAGAGACTTATACATGCACCGCAAAGTCGAGTTTGTAGAAACGGTCTTCAAGGCGAGTTGGTGAGTTGAACAAATCACCTCCATGCTGCAAGTATAAGCTTCGGAACTTTAATTTTACTTTGTCAGTCTTCTTCTTTATCATTTCGCATATGTGGCAATGTGTGGGCTGGGGCTTTAACATAGGCGTAAGTCGAGCTATAGCCGAACACTTTCGACAAGTGTCTAGCGTCTACCCTCCGTATTCAACCTTTCACGGAGCGTGTTCGGAATTTAATGAACGCTCACGATAACGATAACCATATAAAAATATTGTTAATATACATGTAACCTCAACAGATCGACAATCTGAAACTCGCTCACAAAATACATGTTTTTCATTCACTTATCGGTCTCAAAGCGCGCTTAGTCATTTTTCCAAGGGAGATCTGTTTCTGGGGGGGGGGGCTGATTTGAGGGGTTTTCTATGGACCTGAGGCTGATGATTTGTATATTCTTTATATAACTATGAACAGAATATATAATGCTTTTGTCGATGAAGTTTGAATAGATGAAATTCCAAATTTCCAATTTTCCAATTTTCGTGGCCTGATGATAGGTTACACAATAATAAGAATGATAGTTGACTTAGCGTGGATCAATGTTTCCCAGAGCACATACGCTACAGGGTTGGACAGACCTTACTTGGTAATTTCACTCGATAATCATGTTCCAATAGCTTACACATGTATTACAAGTTCCCGGCTTCCACATTCTAAGTTATCCGACAATACCGTCAAAATATTGTATGCACAAGTCATAATTCATATCTGGCCAAAAGCATCCTTGATAGCAATTAATGTGAAATGGAAAGATATGTATAGGCTATAGACTAACATTTTCGATTTCTTCAAATATATTTTGTTGATGAGAATGTCCATCAAACAAGATTTAGAAAAGATTGCTCGTATCATGTTTGATAGTATTTTACAGTTTGTGATTGAGTCAGGCGTCGCTGTAGCTAAATCCCCATCAATATTGTTGAAGTTGTATTTTGGCATATGATATACTTGTTTATCCAAGTTTACCCTATAGATAAAAAGACTTTGCTCAAAATAGTCTTAGCTATCCTCTTCTTGCTACGACCTCTTGACTTCTAATGCCACCCTCGTAACATAGACATTAGCGTCGATACGACTATGTTAAGAAGGTGGCACAAGGGTGCCTAACCCTAACCCTAACCCTAACCCTAACCCCTAACCCTAACCCTAACCCTAACCCTAACCCTAACCCTAACCCTAACCCTAA